>JAKRZM010000365.1:525612-576543 GCA_036379175.1 Heliconius cydno galanthus
TATTGTCGTATCTATAATAATGACATACTCAGTGCACCTCTTCCCATTTAATTAATGATCTCCTCTACCCCAAGGTTGCCTGGAAGAGATTGCTCATTTAGCAATAAGGCCGCCTATTGTACTATCATAACAATATTATCTCTCCTGATTGTGATACATGTTTGGTGTACAATAAAGAGTATTTTACTTTACTTTACTTTACTTTACTTTATCCTGTATCCCTCTTATTAGAAGGATAGGTATAGAGAACGAATGACATTGTTCCTGACGCACCGTTAAATTTTTAAGACATTGCGTGCGAGTGACAGAAATAAAAGCCGCGCTTTGTCTTGTTACTAGAGCGAGAAAATGAAATCAATGCCGAGTGGAAATCGAACCCACAACTGTCACGGTTATAGATGACGACAACAACTAAAGATGACCGTAATTTAATAATTTTATTACCTAAGTCGATAATTATAAAAAACCTAATTTCTTTCAGAACTACCAACATCTGCTTCTGAGAAACCAGACATTGAAGACCTAGGAATAATTGACATTGGTGAACCAGAATACAAATCACCAGAACAAATAAGCGAAGAACTCATAACGTTATCTGGCCAACCCACTTCAAGATGGCTTAACTTATTAAATTTAGATATAGTTAAAAGAAGAAATAAACCTAAAACTCCACTAACAGTACCTAAATCAGCGCCATTTTTCCTACCAACTATACCCAGCTTGGAACTAGAATTTGATTTGGAAAAGGATAAACAGAATAGTTCCGATCATAAACTCTTAATACCGGAATCCTTGTCAACTCTGACGCCATTTGCAAAAAAATTAAACAGCTGTGAACAAGATGGCGACTATAAAGAATGTATTGATAAATTAAAAACGTATTCGCCGTCTTCTATCGAAGCGGAAATAACAAGTATGGCGCCGGACGCAGGCGGAAATATAGACCTAATGAAGCAATTTCTTAAACTTTTAGAAATTATATTAAAGTCGAATAAAGATTTCGAATTGGCTCAGTCGTATTTAAGTTTGTTTTTGAAAATACACACTAAGGTAATAAGTGAAGAAGAAGAATTAAGGAAAGTGTTGGAAATAGTAGAGGAAGCCGCGACGCAAGCTTGGTCTAAATTACAGAACCTGTTGTTATACAATATATGTGTTGTTAAAGCATTAAAGGATATGTAATATTATTGAGTTTTAATTTTATTTCTATTTAGGCATATCACTGTCTATATAACTTAAGGCTTTAGTGAGCACCTCGCTGAGCATTCTCTACAACATTGCCAGAATCCCGATTTTGGCGGGAATTTTTAGCTCAAAATTAAATACCCCGAGTGACGAGAACAGGCCCGCCCGCCGCCTTCCGGCCCGAATAGTACCACTTATTATAATTATTTAAATTTTTGATTAGCTATAGACTGAAGACTTGACTGCCTTAGATATAGAGTAAGCCAAACTGTTATTATTTTAAGTATACTGCCGGTTTTTCATTAAAAATAATTTTATAATGTTATGTATCACACAATAAATTTAAAATCTCTTTTTTTGTATAAAACACAAACGTCCACCCGCGCCAAGTCGGGACAAGCCTCTAGCTACTTATTATTACCTCTCACCAAAAACTATTATCAATTTACCAAATTCCTACGAATCTACTTACTATTAATTTAACTATTTCAATAGGAGGCCACTTAACAGCTTAACTAAGTTAGGCTCTAATATCTGCTCAGTTAATTGGAAGAGATAGGCACTTGTAACTTTTTAAAATAATCGATATTCTTATAGTAAAATACACTTACTGTGGAATATCGATATTTGATACTTCCAAGCACTTACTCTCAGCAAGATGATCATAGTAGATACGAATTACGATCTTAAAATTATAATTCGATAAAGTACTTATAATGAAAATATACCTAAATTGAGAATACTTATATAACTATCTACTTATTTTTTTTTACTTCAAATTACTAGTAAGTGAGTTATATATAAGTTTAATACGATTTCGATTAATATTATTATATTAGACTCTAATAATTAGAGGCTTTGTAAAGTATTTGTATTCTTTTGCTTTACATGATTTTGAAATAAGGAAAAAATATATATAAAAAAAATATATAATAATTTCGTTATTAGTAGGTGTAGCTATAATACTTAATATATTTAGGCATTAGAAAAATAGAATTATCAATCGAATAAAATACAGGGCAAAACCGGGATTCGAACTGATCATCGATTATTATAATAAATTTATCATTACAAAACCACAGACGTCCTTTCAAACGTTTATTGAATATTTTCCGAAGTGAATTAAGTCGGGGCCGACTACCGATAGCTGTGAAGCCAGCATTCATTAATGGCCGTCTCATTTTCGCAATAAGTATTCATTTCTACGGCGGAGGGGAGACGTTCGCAATGAAAATCTGATTGCGCTTCCTTTGCGTTATGATTGTACCTACCTACCTACCTCTACCCCAGGTAGAGGACCCACCTATCAATTTCCTCGGTTCCCTTTGTTGGGAGGATGGAGTGGTAAGTAAATGTTTGCCTTATACTTTCATTACTACGCAGTGATGAAAGTATTACGTAAATATTTATTGTATAGATAGTTTATAATTGTATTGTTCTCGCGAAAAAGGTTTTTTATTTAATTTGTTTTTTTATTATTTGTTTCTATTGTATTTTTTGTTGTTTTTATTGATATTAATAATATTTTTTGTTATGATATGTTATATCTATTGAGTAACTTAATTTAGATTAAATTAGTGAAAAAATAAATTAAAATTTTGAATATGCACTTGCAATTAAGTAATTTATGGTAGATACATATATATTTTTTCAATCTATATGGCAGGGTACAACAGATACATTCTAATGTTAAGACACTACGACACTACTCGTACATTCCGCATGCACCCCTTAATTTTCGGTATATTGCGTAACTCAACGTCGCATTTTGTCTTCTTATCTGTCTGAGGAAAAGAAACAATTTGTTTCCCCGTGTGGGAATCGAACCCACAACCGATGCGTTAACAGTCACACGGTGGTCCCACTGCACAACATAAAACGCATTTTACATAACTCTTAATATTTTAATATCATTTGTAAGCAAGGAAATGAATAGGACGATATCATTTTCTATTACCGATCTCAATTCCGAGCCATTTAACAGATCCAGTGAAAAGTAGACTTTATAAAGTGGATTTGAGGAGCACGAGTCCATTTCGCGGTCGGTTATGTCCTCTGGGATTATCGTTCAATATTAAATACACGCTTATCTCACCCGCTTAGGTATGGGGGTTTTATAATATTTTTTGTTTTAATTTTGTCGAGAATACTTGTGAAAATGAATTTGTATAGTATTCTTTTGCAATAATTATTGAATACATAGTTGAAGTTGTAGATGAAGATTTAAAGATTATTTTTAAAATAAGTAATTGGATTCAAATTAGTCCTTTAAAAGTGAATATTTCTTTAATTTTTATGCACTATCCACGTTCAGAGTTTTAATTGAATAACTAAAAATAAATCGTTTGTATCGATTTAAAACAAATAATTTAGTACGACGAATAATAATATCGGCTTTTGTAAGCAAATTCTGTTTAATTTTCTCGTAAATTGCTATTAAAATGAAACAACATTACTTATTTGGAATTTACTCTAGCTCTTTTAACATTATTAAGCATTATTTGAAATTTACTCTTTTCTTTTAACTGTTTAGCAAAGAAGTTTTGGGTGATTAATAGAGTTATTAATTGATGACTTCTGAAATATATATAACATTTATGTGACAATTTATATTTACAAAAATCGACGTGTTCTCCCCAAGGCTGGCGAGCGCCTCGAGCCACACTCGATCAAAGGGCTTCGCCATGTTTAGAATGTCCAGGCCTTCTCCATTGTTTTTATTAGCTGCAGCGCAGCGGCGGGTTCAGTAAACTTGATCTATCCAAAAGATAAACCAGAAGCTGGCCATTTATCTCCATGATTGGAGAACATAATAAATATCCAACTTGCGAGAGAGCCTGAACTAACAGATTCCTGACGTATAGCTCTCAAACTTCTCACCAATTTTAGCGATGTACGCGGATCTTGCCTTGGCAAATTACATATTAATAACACATATTTGCAAATATCAAAGAAATTCATAATATGTGAATACTACGACTTGCAATGTATTAACACTGGAATGGCTCATACTGGCTGGAACGCCAGCTTGGTATAATCTAGTAGGAACTTGGCATCGCATCCTGATAGCGTCAAACGGCAGTTACACTTCACGTAGTGATTATAAATGGAAATTCAAAGTTGAATTGTGCTGGAGGCGCAAAGACTTAGTCACGCCATGGGTTGCAATGTTGCAAATTGCAATTATTCAGTTTAAAAATAAGTATAAACACTTATTGATAATGATTTCACTGAATCTCAAAATCACGTGATAAGTATATATATTTCTTATTTGCTATTTAATTATTTTGAACACATTTTTAATTATTTTTAGTGTAATGAAAATATTTTAAGGATTTTTTGCAGTTTTACAAATGTGCTAAAATAAATATTTGAAATAAATGTAATTACTGATGAGGATGATGATAAAGCCATCGTGGCGTAGTGGGTAGCGATTTATTATACAAACACGATGGTCGTGGTTTCGATTTTCACTTTGAGAAATTATTTAGATTTCCCCGCTGCAGGAAGGCAAACTGCGGTATTAAACTTAACCAATTAACATTTAGTATCACAAACTCGAGAGGAGAGTAAAGTGTTTTAGGATTAGATTCTTTCTGAATAAATAAATAACTTAAAAGAAATCACTCAAACGTATCCAGTATTTAATGGATTTTTTTTAATATTCCATATTAGATATAGGTACTAGTAAAAATTATAATATGCTATTAAAATTATAATTATATTTTGTAAATACAGTTTCTATAATAAGGTAAAACTCGATATTATAATTAAATAACAATCACTTGTAATCCGTCATTAATGTCGACAAATTATTTACCAAACTTAATTTACCAGTTTGTTACGTACGCAAACAAGAACCTGAATTAAGTGCAGCAGAATTGTTTCATGAAAAGTGTATGGAGTGGAACTGGCTGTTGATCATAGGTTAATTGAAAGCAAACATTGGAGTTTACTTTGTCCGCCGTCGCTCTCGGGCGCATCTGCCTGCCGCCACTCAAAACATAGTAAATAGAATTTTTGATATATCAAAATAAAAATTACACAGATAATTTGATTTAGTGGAATAAATATTATATACAAGTAGGTACACATATTAAATACACTCAAGGTTTACGTTTTACGTAAGATAATGTTTGGATTGATACGAATTTGAAGTAATTTTAAGCACACAATATTATTTTTAAATGTATTATATTAATATAATAATGTAATTGTAAAAATAATAACCATGGTAGTACAGCAGCACAGAATCTGACAGCGTTACGTTTCTGAGTGCGATTCTCACTAGTGAAAATATTTTTTTTTATTTTAATTTCCTCGCTCTGATAACAAGACAAAGCAAGAAGCTAAAAACCATATTAATGTACAAGTATACCTTCTTCCTTCTTCTTCTTTCTTGTACTATTCTTTTTGTGCATAAATAGACTTTATACATATATTAAATCTATACATCAATAATAATAAACTTCAGTAGTTAGGTGTATTGTATTGTTTATTATTAAAAATAAATAGAACTTTATGTAATTTATTATCAAAAAATAAATATATTCTATAATTTGTGTTAAGCCTGGTTTCCTTTTACATATTTAACCTGAAAGTGGCAAATGCAAGATAATTTAAATCTAAAGATACAATTGACATCTAAATTGGATAAAATTAATGACATGAAAGGCTAAATGGAGTTGCATACAGATAGCTTCGGATCTCGGTTAGAACTCAGAACGTAAGATATTGAGTTTAGCGAATTGCATTTATTCTCCCCAGAGAAATACATTTATGGAAGAACTTCCAACAGAAGGATAGCTTATAATATACTTATGAAGAAATTCTGAGCAATATTACTTGTTCTGTTATTATTTCAGCGAAAATGGAAAATGTCTAATTAAATTTTAACATTCTCGTTTTTTGAAGTGAAATTACATTTGATGTTGCATATTTGGAAGTCTTTGTAATTTAGTTAATATTTAGTTAGAAAGTTTTAATTAAAAATAAGATTCTAAGAATACAGTAAAATAGTTACTGTGCTGGAGTGGGCATGGACCAATGCCACTCCTTCCATTCTATTTTTTATCATCTGAATTTAACTAATAATTATTAGTTGAAATCGCGAGCAATCCTTACAGAATATTTACGAAAATCATTGGCCTGGCCTGGCTTTAGACTATTTTATAGCGCAGAAAAACAAAATTTTAATCTTTTTTTTATTTTACTAAATATTTAATATACGTTTGCATTCATTATTTAAATCTATGTACCAATTTTAACATCCACCATACATACATCTTTACATATTTTTCATAGATAAAATAGTCTATTTCACTCTCGCATTCATTCAAATGTTTAGTCAGTAGATACACACAATCTCGTAGGACGTAGGCGAGCGTAGAATTACTACGACGTTCCAACTTAGTAAGTAGATTGCATCCATTCAATACAAGATTAAGTTACCTAATCATTTTTGTACATAGTATATTATATACCAAAATTGTTTGTTATTTTTTATCAGCTTCACGCAGTATCCCGCATTTAGCAGGGTAGGCAGAGGGAACCTTACCTTAAGACACTCCACTCGTCACTTTCCGTCAAATTCTGGGGGCATTGCGTGTTAAGTGGCGGAATTGAACGCGCGCCTTGTCTCGACACCAGAATGAAGAAATGAAAATATTAAATACTTAATTTCCCCAAGTGGGAATCGAACCCCCAACCTGTCACGTTTACACTCACACGCTGTACCCCTGGACCACCACTGACCTAAATGTTTAATCCAGTTGAATAATATATGCAATCACAGTTATGAATGGTGTGTGTAATAACGATGTTACTAGACAAATGGAAAACAGTGAAGCCTCAACGTTTGATGTGGCTTTTGAGAGATTAAAAATGGCCTTTTCATGCTTTTCACTAGCACCCAGGTTATAGAGTAAAGGCATTACACCCCCTAGCCGAGCATCCATTTTGATGATTAACTTCTGTGTGAGTTTTCATTAGAAAATATGATGCGCTATTATATAACATGTACGTATGTAGTTTCTATAATTAAGTAGCATATGTATGTATGCTAATGTGTGCATAAAATTTTATTATAAATTTATTAGAAAAAACTGTATTCTGCACACAGCAGAGTAGGCAGAAGGAACTAGTGTTTAAACACTCTGTTCCCAATTTTCTGCCGAATTCTGGAGGCGTTGCGTTTTGAGTGGCGGGACCCAATTCAGCGCTTTGGCCCGACAACAGAACGAAGAAATGAAAAGATAAATTTAAGTAAATATTTCGTTTCCTCGAATGGGGATCAAACTCACAACCAGTGACGCTTTGTGCCACTGCGCCACGAGTGGCCACGTTTTGTGATGTAACTGTCAATATATTAATTTCTTAAAATCTTTGCCTTAAAGAATTTTTAGGGCCTAAGCTGTAGATTGCGCGAATAGCTCGCTTCAGCAAGACAAGGATTGATTTAACAACAGCTGCATTACCCCAAAGTAAAATGCCGTAGGACCATAATATTAACGAAGTAGCTAAAGTAAACACGGCGAGCTGTTTCCACATCAGTGAATAACCTAATTTTACCAGGAAATCTGCTGAGCTCGTCAATAATAAGCGTAGAATCAATTTAAAAACCAAGAAATACTATAAAATGAACAGGATTCACCATTCCAGAGTCATCTTTTGACTCACAATGTATCGGCTTAAAGTCAATGAAAGAGAAAAACAAGATAGATATAAGACAACACTACGTTCCTTTTGCTAAATACGAGAAAAAGCGAGAATCTGAAAAGAAACCTCCCCATCATATCAAAAACATTATATTTCTATAATAAATAATTTGCATGCCCATATATGGAAATATATTGTAAAATTAATACGTAATAATCTAAACCAGTTTACATTTACATGGAAGGTAATCGTGGGGGGGCGCGAAACAAAATGGATTTACGAGCGACATCGCTTCCGAGTGGCGCACGATACGCACGGGGAACGCCTTCGTATAGGAAATTATTTAGCTCTAATTGTATGTTTGTTACGTACATTGGTTTGTAAATCGTTTAGAAATATGATTGTTTGATATTTTAATTATTTCTTTATTTTACCTTATTTTCTAGTAAAATATCGAATGATTACTATTATCTCTATAGACTCAATTATGACTTTAAAAGTGGTTATCTAAATGTCGTGACGATGATTGTCGGTTCAAAGTTATGTTAAAGATTTTGTTTGTAAATGTAAGAAAAGTTTTTTTAGTTTTGCGAATTAATATTTGAGTTAGCGAAAGGCGAATGAAAAAAAAAAGGATTTTCCTGTTTTGAAAATACAGGATACAAAATTTAAACATAATATTAATAGAGACGTTACTTGCACGAGAGAATAATACTTAATCTTAACCTTTAGTTACATTACCATAAAACAATAAATTAAATATTTAATGCTTAAACATAAATATTTTAATTCTTCTATGTAAGTTATTCATTTAAGCATTCGGTTGCTATTCACAATTTTTTTTTCTGTATTACATAGTTATTATTATTAGTAAACAACTACCAAATTAATTTAAAAGTATCTTCGTAGCAATATATTTTAATTTAATTAACTTGTATAGTATAAATTAATGTACGTACATCCTCGTATTACATTTCAAACGTTTTAATATCGAATGTAAGCAAATCTTTGCGTAATTAAATTTTATGTTATCTTTCTCTATGAAAGCTTTCCCGGGAATCTTAAATATACACTATAAAATATCAGATATTTTCTTGATTCATCTAGAGAACTTAGAGTTAGTACACTCCCTTCTCCTCAACAAAGTTATTCCACATCATATACATATTTTACTTTGTAAAAACAAGGAAGCTAACAGACGTAACTTACTACATTTAATAATTTAGTAATGTTGATTTTAGTAACGTTAAATAACAAAGAGCTCTCACAATTTTGTTTAGACTAAATATAATTATAGGAGCGTGTTATAACTATTTTAATATATTTTAACTTTGAAATAAAAAATATTGAAAAAGTTACTTTTGAATAATTTTCTCAGTATATGTATATGGGCTTCGTTGAGTGGATGTATTGGAGCGTTAAATTAAGAATTATTGATGTATGTTTCTATAATTTCACATTATTTTTAAAAGCTTTTATTATATTGTAACATATTTAAAACTGCTTTATTTATAAAAAATGTTTTCATTTGCTATTTTTATAAGACTAAATTTTATATGTAATTGTTATTTTAATGAATAAACTTTTCATAAATGTGACAATTTTGAACATATGTATTGAACAAAACTTAAAACATATATTAGAACTTTAAGTAAGAGTTCAAAATAGAATTCCGGTGTCAAGTCTACAGCTTTAAATTTTGTTTTCAATTTCACTCTGTATCCCAGTAGGCAGAGGGAGCCTAATGTTAGGACACTCTGCTCCCCACTTTTCGCCAAACTCTGAAGGCAATACGTGTTGCGCTGTGGAACTCAACGCCGTGCTTTGCCTCAGCACCAGGTCGAAGAAATGAAAATATTAAATATTTCATTTCTTCGAGTAACAATGGAATCCACAACCAGTCGCGTTTACGATCAAACACTTCTACGTTACGCCTATCCCCAAAACGATACAACTTTGTATCGTTTTACTATAAAAGTATAAATGGAAGCTACAATTTCCCAACAATCTGTGCATTTGTCATGGGATTATTATTAAAAGCTTTCCTCAAATGCGTAATAACTTAAAAGGGTTTCAAATGAAATATTTATGACGGCTCCGAGTGACATTAACCTGTGTTCCAATTCCCCCGTGTGCGGTACACGGCGCACTGGTGAATCATTTCAGGAACTTATGTAAATAAACATGTCAACATAAAAGTATATTTATTTAACATTAATATACAGTAAGCAAAACAACCATTATAAAGGCAAATAGATATTTAATTCTAATCACATACTGGACGAAGATTATAATTTTTTTTTCAGCTTCACGCTGTATCCCGCACACAGCAGAGTAGGCAGAGGGAACCTAGTTACACCCCGTTCCCCACTTTCTGCCAAATTCTAGTAAATAAATTAAAGTCACTTCATCGAATGGGGATCGAACTCACAACCGTCACGTTACAGTCACTTCCTTGTGCCGCTGTATCACGATGAATAAAAAAATAATATTATTTAATAATATAAACGAGGTTTGTATATTAATTTCAACGTTAGAAATGCAAGTTGGACAACTTGGGTCAGACCAGGAGTAATTTGGCTCGGGCATTCTGATAGCGTAAGCGTCAGTTATGTCTTACAAGTAGTGATTATGAATGGAAATTCTAACTGAGACTGCTAGTGAACTGTTGTAATATAAATTGGATTTATAATTCGATGTTAAATTGTACTTACTTTATTACTACGCAAATCGTGGAAATTTTATCGAACGTTTGGTAAATGAATTAAATTAATTATATAAAAATAATTTTCCTTTTAATCTCTATAGGTTTGTCTTATAATATTATGGGACTGAAGAGTTTGTTTGCCTGAACATGCTTATCGCAGGAACTACTGGTTCAAGTTGAACAAATCTTTTTGCATTTTAAAATCCTTTAGTTCCGAAAGGCTATAGAGTATAGCTATAGCTATATATAAGAGTTAAATATGCATAATTATATCTATTTCTAAAATATTATAAATATGAACAAAATAATAATGAAAACTTAAAATATAATAAAAAATAAATAATGAATGAGTGAATTTTCAAAGAACGCTCGATTTGCGCCGAGTAGTCTCCACGTCGATGGATCTGATAATATGCAAATGTAACGCCAGATAACTTCAGTCATAATAAACCGTGCATATTAATCCAGTATTTTCATTTGAAATTCGCTACTACCTAAGAGTTTATAGTAATAATTATTGAATAATTTATTATGTTAGTTTTATATATTTACATAAATATTAAATAACAAGCCTACAATATGTAAGATTGGACGTCTATCTGGCCTTAATGTTAATAAATAAATAGATTCATAATATTTTATACTTATTTTAAATTTTATTATTCGGATCTATAAAATTTTACTTTCATAACTTGACTTTATCTTGCTTAGACTAGACAGAAAAAAGCCATTTAAATATACTATGTTTCATATACCAAGCTATAATTTTTTTCAGCTCCGCATCTCTCATCATCAGCAAGGTAGGCAGAAGGAAACTTGGCTTTGTTAAGACTTTGTTAAGGCATTGCGTGTTCAGTGGCGTAACTCAACGCTTCGCTTTGCCTTGTTACCAGAGCGATTCCAAGTGGGGATCGAACCTACGACCACCACCTTTACAACCGTCCATTCTATTATAAATTTTATTTTATGAAAATCCATATATGATAATATTATACTAATTGCTTTTAATGGATCCTCTTAATGCAGGAGCTGCCATACGTTTTAGTCGTCCATTCTACCTATATTGAAAGAAAAAGGGGTTTACCCATATGTTAATTACAAAAAGTGCTTTCAGACCCAGCAGTATTATAAAAACAGGATGCCAATGCATATTCATCCATCTTTTAGCAGCAAATTAAAATAAAATACATATCTACTAGATAGTTGATAGCATTCATGGAGACTTATTGCAATAAGGACTTTTAGACAATTCGTAGAAAGTTTAGAAGTTTTAATTAAGCAATTCATACGTAAAGAAGATCGTAAGGGGGGGGGGGGAGAGGAGTGTCCCAATGGAGAGTGTCTTAACATTACGTTAGGTTGCCAGGGAAAAAAAAACTAAATACTGAACAAAAATTATAAAACCAAATGCTCCTTGTATTATCTAGGATAAATACTTCCTCCAGTACTTTCATGCGAGCTCATTTAGAACGGCTAATTATATTTTATTAGACATAATAAGCTCATGTGAGATAATTTTAGCGGTACCCTGGAAGCCGTAATTATTGTTTTGTTAACAAGCGCCGCCGGCCTCATATGCATTATTTTACAGCTTAATTCATATAATTAAAATGTTTACACGGTAAATATATGAAATAAATGTATTAAGAGGATGAGGCCAGTCGTGGCGCAGAGCCACATGTGTGACTGTAAACATGGGTGGTTGTGAGTTCGATCACTACTCGAGAAAATTTTTTTTTTTTTCGCTTTGTTGTCGAGGCAAAGCGCGGTTTTCATATCTGGGACTCAACATGTAATGCCATCAGAATTCAGTGGAAAATTAAGAACGAAGTATCTTAACACTAAGTTTCCACCCTGCTGTTTGTTCGCAGCGTGACACTAAGAAAATATTATTATTATCTTAAATATTTCATTTCTTTGAGTAGGAATCGAAACCACAACCTACCCCTACAGTCACATACGCCATGTCTGGCTTCATAATAATAGTTATTATACTTAAAATATATTAAAGTACATATAGTTTTCCATTTCATCATTAAATGCATATAGTGCACAGTAGCCAGTAGCAACACAAAATATAAAGCGAGCATGTAAGTAATTTGAATAAGACGCGCAACAGAAGTAATGGCAACGGCAAAGCGGAAGCGGAAAAACGAAACGGCGCAATTTACGAGTGTTCCTTCCGAGCCTTGGCATATTAACACATCGACCGACGCCGGCCAAATAACCCAGCTTACTGTATGAGTAAAATCAATGTTTTATGACGTCATTCAGTCTATGGTGTTGTGTTTTACATCATCTTCATCAGCCTGTCCTCGTCCACTGCTGGACATAGGCCTCTCCTCTCGATCTTCATAAATACATAATACGTTTTACATAATTACAGTTTTTATAAAAAATAATGATATTATAATATACTAGCGGCCCGCCCGCGGCTTCGCCTGCGTGAACTACGTTATTATTAATTTCTATATCCATGAGTATGTACGTCCTAGAAGTGACGTCCATGCAAAATTTGAGACTCCTAGCATTTGTAGTAACGAAGTTTCATACAAAATTTTCAACCCCAAAAACAACCCCTTAGAAGTCGAATATTGCAAATTCCCGTCTTAGCGAGCACCTACGTCCTATAAGTAACTCCTATGCAAAATTTGAGATTCCTAGCACATGTAGTTTCTGAGATTTCGTGATGAGTGAGTGACCTTTCGATTTTATATATATATAGATGACAATATTTGCTTCCATTAATATTACTTACTAATTAGCATAGGTACTTTACAGCTTATATAAGTTTTCACGTTCAATTTATTTTAGTTATTTTTTCAGCTTCATGCCATACCCCGCATATAGCAGGGTACGCAATGGAATCCCAGTGTTAAATATGCATAATTATATCTATTTTTAAAATATCCACTCCACTACCCACTTTCCGCCGAATTCCGGAGTGGAGGAACTCAACGATCAGTTTTGCTCGACACTAGCAAAGCAATGAAATTATTGAATATTTCATTTGAGTGGGAATCGAACTCATAACCTGTCGCGTTTGTCATATAATTGTGATACTGCGCGACTACCCTCAATTTTAATTAAGGGTGAAAAAATCATATGTGTGAACAAATAATCTCTTCCTTTATCATGAAGCATTCCAACCTGCTTTTCTGCTTTTCCAACCATCATAAGGCTATCACATTACATTGTAAGAGTGCCAGGTATTTAGCTATCAGGGTTGGGATCAAGAGTGGAATTGCCTTTGCTATAATAGTGTCATCGTAAATGTCAATTGTTGAACTTTATAAGGTCTACTGAGTAATAAGGCTGTTCTATTTGACCCGTATCATTTAGCATCAATTTTAAATGTGAAATGACGCATAGGAAGACTTGAAGAATATCATTGCTTCCAAGATGTCTCAGCAAAGCAGGCTAATTTACTATAATCTCTATGTATAATAAAACAGTAAAAATACTAATATAAAAGAATAATAGAAAGCAAAAATATTTTTTTTAAATTTCTTGTGTGTCTGTCTGTATGTATGATCACGCTAATCTTCGAAAGTACTGAACCGATTTACGTAAAACTTTCACTAATTCCTTTGTTTTAACCCAGTTTAGCATCTAAAGATTGTTTCATCAAAATCGCTTCATAAAAAAAGTTATAGTAATTGGAATGAACTCTATATCTTTACTTATACTTGACTGTCAGTCAATTCTGTTTATTAAATAAATAGTCATATAGTTCCAGCGGGCGAAGCCGCGGGGGTGCCGCTAGTATTTGAATAATAAAAAATATAATGAACATATACAAAACGTGTTTGAAATATATATCAACAAAATGTATTTTTTGTGAAGAAATTAAATAGTAAATACTTTATTTGAATAAGATAAAATGAAAATTCAAAAACAAACACCACCAGTATTTGCCAGTACTATTTCCGTCCGCTCGTGTATCAACACACCGCAAAAACCTTTTGCAATTTATATGCACAAACTTGACGCTATAATGACACGATGCGTTAATAACGAAAGCTATTAAACAGTCACCACTCTGGCTTTTTATGGATGTAGAATAATTGTATTTTGTATTAGAAGTAGAACATAGAAGTAAAAAAGAAAATTGACAGGTAAAGAGAATTTATGATAGCGTTTAATTTCCCTGCATGAAATAAAAATAAAAAACACATCAGCTTCACGTTGTATCCCGCACATAGCAGGGTAGGTAGAGGGAACTTAGTGTTAAGACATTCCGCTCTCCACTTTTTTGCCGAATTCTGGAGGCATTGCGTGTTGAGTGGCAGAACTAAACGCCGTGCTTTTCTCCGGCACCAGAGCGAAGAATGGAAAATATTAAATATTTCTTTTTCTCGAGTGGGGATCGAACCCAAAACCGTCACGTTACAGTGCCGCTGCGCCATGACGGCCTCATGAATCTGTTCTTAAATAAACAAAAAGTATAAGCATATCGAAATGAGCATATTAATAGTCTTTAAGATTATGAGAAATTATAATTAGGTTATCAAATTTAGTATTGTATATAAGATTTGTTTTCTGGCTTTTCTTTATGTCTGAATGAGCTGTGATTTGTATAATCTAATAATCAATAATATCATAATATTATAAGTAAATGATTATAACAATATAATAAAGTTCATTTATGTTTGATAACTATTGCATAGTTAACCTAAGTTAGTGTTTGAATCCACTCAAATAGTTTTCAAAATCCACCTAATACTAAGTAGGGTACTATTGGCACTTCATTCTAGACCAATTTATAGGATGCTCAAAGAGATTATTCTAATTAAATTGTATCTCAATCAATGCTAACATCGAGATTGGGACAAATAATTGGAGTCCAATGCAATTTGGCAACGTTCATACGGTGTGAGGACTTGATAGTAGGTAAGCAGATGTTATAGAAGCTTATGCAAGAAGCAAGTTATTGGTCTTTTACGTGTTAATTATAATTAAAATAGCATTACTTTCAATACAATTAATTTTCATAATCTATCTGTGAAAACGGATTAAAGTGTGTGATAATATAAAAGTGTCAAAACCAAATTATAACAAAAGTAAATAAGTAAGTGCCTTTTATTTTAGTTTTTCCTTTTTATTATCTTTTAAGGCAATAGTGAGTCAAAGTAGATCAAAAGATATTATATAGGTGATTTTTCATCATTGTTTTTTTTTAGTTTCACGCTATGTATCCTACATATAGCAGGGTAAACAGAGGGAACCTAATGTTAAGATGCTCTGCTCTTAATTTCTGCTGAATTGTGGAAGTATTGAATGTTGAGTGGCGGAACTAAGCGGAATTTAATTTTCTTGAATGGGAATCGAATCCTTGCTTCTGCGCCACTACAGCCCATTTATCAACATTGACATAATAAAATTATTTACAATTAATTAATACATTTACAAATAAACGTACTTCGATATTATATTAGTGGTCTCGTCTATATGTATACTATTTATATATTTACATTGACAGATGTATGTAGTTAAATAAAGAATGAGTAGAATACTTTTGTCATTTTTATATTATAAAAAATATAGGTAGAGTAGTACTAAAACCCTCCGTTCTTCAATTTCCGCCAACTTTTTCGAGATGCGGGTTGAGTGGTGGAACTCAACGCTGGGCTTTTCGCATTAGTGCCATAGGGGATCGAACCTACAACCATCGTATTACAGTCACACTCTTGTGCCCCTAAACGACGACGGCCGAATTATTATATTAAATTATTTTTTAGGTTTTTTTTTTATATAATGAATTAACAATTATATTGAAAGAAATATAATATGTACACCTGAATTAATGTGTATAATATAAGGTTATATTTAGATCAACACTGTACACTCTACCATTATATTCTACAGACAAAACATAAAATTTTCTCATATGTGCTTTGTATGTCTAATAATATAATTAATTAATTTATGCAGCGTCGAGCATTTAATTAAATTAAATATCATTTACACAATTTCCATTATAAACTTTAGCTTTCGCTTCCAATACGTTAGTAATTGAGATAAATTATTCATTTATTTTGCTCTACTGAAACTGAGAGGAGAAATAACTAATATATTTTTTAAATAAATTCCATTAAATGATATTGACATATTTTTTTATAAAATAACAACAACAAACTGAGTGTTGTAAGTGTTCAAAGATAGAAAAATCTATGTGACCAAGCAATTAAAAAAAAATTACGGACAAAAAGCTTCTTCTTGATTATTAACTCGAATAATAATAATAAAAGATTTTTTTTCAGGCTCTATTATTATTACTCACACAAATGTAAAGCTAAGCCTTAGTATAAGCAAAGCCTCGTGAATTTTATATATATATATATATATATATATATATGTAAAGTATTATATAACTCTACTTCTGAAGAAATTAATAAATATAATAAACAACATACGAAAAGTTGTAAGTATATAGCTGCTGTGTTAGAAATATTTTTACCAATATTTTTTAATTTATTTAACGTTAACTGAACTACACTGAATGAATGAATGTATTTAAATTTAGATTTAATTAATTATGGCTATTTACCTTAAAACGAAGTTACAAATAGGAACACAATAAAGACAAAAAAAAAATATGTTATAATAATCTTTTATGCACATACGTTTCCAACGATTCCAATAGTTTGCCCACGAATGCTATTTTTTAAAAAGAAAATAAACTATCTTATCTTTTAATGGAACTAAAGCACTGCTGGCGTAGATGATTTAGTGAAAGTAGATTCAACTGACGGTCCATTTGCATATTATCTGATTTATCGACCGCCCCCGAACCCAACCCGGCAACTTCAACTATCACTGGATTTAACTTAACGTGGAAAATGTTATTTTTCACAATGAAAGAAATATTATGGTTGCAATAAAAGAAAAGATATAAAAATTAAAGGTGATGTCTTCAATTATATTGTTTTTAGTACATATGAAATTTCTTTTTGAATGTAAAATAGTAATATTTGTGCATCGCACACAAGCGGCTGTAAACGTGGTTGTAGGTTCGATTCATGTTCGAGGAAATGAGATATTTAATATTTTTATCTCCTCGCACTGGTAACGAGGCAATGCCTCCCGAATTTGGTGGAAAATAGGGAATGGTAGTGTCTTAAAAGGAACAGAGTGACATAACACTAGGATTCAAGGTTTTCTCTGCCTACCCTGCTATATCTGCGATCTGAGGGATTTGCGGGAAGCAAGAAGCTGATTTTTTTTGATTATCTATGTAAAATAAAAAAAATATAAAATATTCTTTTGTTATTTTATAAAGAAAATTAAAAGCGTGCAATTTAATTTCGATACTAACAGAAATGGACTGGTATAAAATGAGCCAGTTTCACAAGTGCTGTAGAGCGCTTTCCATATGAAGTAAAAAAAAAAAATAAAAGCACCCTTCACTGTCCCACTCATTGCTTAACGATTGGAGCTGTCATAAATATAGTACGTGTGCATCGAAAATTAAACTTATGAATAACTTTTTTACATTTTTTTATGGCGCATATATTTTATATACTAATGTTCATAAATTAAGGAAACGTAAAGAAAAATGGAAAAAAATATAAAGGATATTTTAGGGAAATTATCTTTTACGACTTACTTATCTTGTAACGTAATGCTACACCGACTATTTTTCACCGACTTCTTAGAAAAGGAGGTTATCAATTCGATTGTATTTTTTCTTGCAATGCATTGCGGATGCATGCATTAGCGGAGTGTGGAGAGCTGAGACACTTCAGTAAATATCTAATTCTTACCCAGAAAATAAACACATTTATTAGTATAGGAGTTTAAAACAAAAGTTAAAACAACATCCCACTAACAAATTAATTAAAGCCTTGAATTTAACGTCACCATCACATCCCATCACACAATTCCAGTTAACATCGAGTTAGCATACAATTAACGAGTGTCCCCATATTACGTGCGAGGAGTGTTTGTCGCCACAGGAGCGCAAATCAATGGTAAATCTGATTTGGGCGTCGGTCGCAGCCTGCATTCGTGATCGCAATCAAACTGCTGCGAACGTAAACAACATGAATATTCAACAAAAAGTCGTTTTGTTGTTTTCGTTTAAGGTTATCATTGTAAGATTAAATTATTAATTACTAGTGGACCCGAACGCGGCTACGCCCGCTTGAACTATACGAATATTTATTAAATATATTTATGAAAGTTTTCAATAGAGAGATGCGTTAAGCAAGCTCATTTTGGGTTTTCTAACAACAAACTTTACAAATGGTTGCTTAGCAACGGTCGCATAGCGAGGGTTGTTATTAACATGGCGGAATAAATTGCATGTCAAATTAATAAGTATTTTAATATATTTGTATATATCGAAAATATTACAAATATGAGAAAAAAAAAGTATCCTATGTTCATCTCGAGACCCTCAAGTATCTCTATATGAGTATTTTATCACAATTAAATTAGCGGTTTGGGCCTGATTGCGTAAAAGACAGACAGACACACTGACAGAGTTACTTTCGAATTTATAATATAGGTATGGATTATTTTTGTTCTCAGTTTCATGCTGTAACACGTTGGATAGGCAGAGGGAGCCTAGTGTTAAAACACTTCCTTTTCCATTTTCCGCCGAATTTTCGAGGCATTGCGTGTTGGGTGGGTGGAACGTCAACGTTGTCTTTTGCCTTGTTAGCAGAGCGAAGATATGAAAATATTTATAAATAATAATTCCTTAGCCCCAAGCTACAATCATTAAGTTTACAATACTGGTGTCACTGTACCACGATTAAAAAAAAAATAACCCATTAAAAACGGTTTAACTGGATTCGCATTGCTTTCAGGTTAGAATTAGATAAAACTTGAACATTGATGAATATTTATAATAAATAGAAATATTTATTATAAGAATTGAAGGTTTTTTTTTGTATAGTACTGCCCAGAATACTATATTTTTAAATATGTCTTACAACTTTTGGGTCAGCGTAGTCGACTTATACTTAGCAGATAAGTTTGCTCCGTCCACGCTCAGGTAATGGCTTTGTTATGTTCAACATTCAAAGCATCTCGCTGTATTCGAATTTACGACACGTAAACTTGGTTATTGCCTCTAAATAGGCCACGTTTTTTTATTTTTTACAAATTCATAAAAGATAGATAAAATTAAATAAAGATAATGAGATTATGGTGCCAGCGGACGATACATTCACAGCGATGGAAAGTACCTACGCGTTATAAGGCGATTCCAAAATCACCCTAAATCTATGAATTACATAATGGAATCCGACATATAGATTTTTTTTAATAACCTTTTGATTTAATCTGTTTTTTTTTAATTAAATATCTATAAAAATAGAGACGATAAAATAATTAATATTTAGTTATAAATATCTGCTAGACGACGCTATTGATTTACAATATTTAACCTGGCAATAAGTTATATTATTAAATTTAATTTTATATTTATTTTATTCTGTATAAAAAATATTTATTTGAGGCCAGCAGTGGTGCAGGAGCACAATGATGAGACCGTAAACGTAATAGGATGTGGGTTCGATTACGACTCGAGGAAATTAAATATAACAACAACAATAACAACACAAAACCGAGTGTTGAGTTCTGCCACTCAACACGCAATGCCTTCAAAAATTGCCGGAAAGGGGGGTATGAAACTGTCGTAATGAGAATGGAGAGATTTAACACTAAGTGCCCAGGTTACCTCTGCCTACCCTGGTAAGAAAAAATACGCAGATAAAAAAGCCCATTTTCTGCCTTTACTATACTTTTAAGGTTCTACCGTGTGACGGGTGTTTTGACATGTGAAAAGCGATGCACACATGATATTATGCCCGATAAACCTTTCATTAGATTACAGCGATGCATGTCGGTTTCCTTTTATGTTAGCTATTCTTTTCCTTCTATCCTAAAAGGGTTTAGAAAAAGGATTTTTACGCTCCTCAAAACCTGTTAAGACGGAGGTAAAAGTGCGTGAGAACGAAACAAGATGCTCCATTGAATAACAGATGGTTCATTACACTTATATTTTTAATAAAAAAATACCCCCAGGACCGACATTAGTGTCGCCAACAGATAAATTGTTAAGACAAACAAAGAAATGAATCGAATTGACATTTCTCTTCTTTGGAAGACGTTTCTAATCAAGTTCATAAAATAAAAGCTTTTAATAATATTATATTTTATGACAACTAAAAATATTGAGCTTTTTTTGTATTTTCTTTGTTTTTAGGTAAATGATTCTGTAAATATAATTTAACTGGATAATGACGTTATGCAGGTGGTATAACAGTGGTATTATTGCCCAAATACTACGATACTTCGTGATAACTATTGAAATATATAAGGCCACATATGGAATTTTCATCCATCCATCAGCCGTTTAAAGTCCACTGCTGGACATAGGCCTTCCCCAATGCTCGCCACTCCGTTCGGTCCTGCGTCCTTTGAAGACAGTGGGAACCCGCTGGATTTTATCCCTTTGAATCCAGTGGGTTCCCGCTTTCTTCTTGAGATCGTCATCTTCGAATCTTCATTAATGTCAAAATATGAATGTTATAGAAGTAAATATAATGACAAGAGAGGTGCCTTTAAATGTAACTTGATATAAAGATGTGTTTTGTTATAAAAAATGAGAGTAGAAATAGATAAAGAGAAAAAAGCAAATATAACATAAGGATAATTTCCAGGAAAAACCATTCTTTTGTGTCAAAGATAAAAGAAGACCCACCCTCAAATGATTTTACATAGTTACGTACGTCGTACAACCATCCTTGAAATTGTGCGAGTGGTCCGTACGTACTTAATGTTCGACAGTAAAATAAATTATATTAGTTTGTGTTGGTGTTGTTTTTTTTGTATATAGCAGGGTAGGCGGAGGGAACTTGTGAACATAGTGTTGAGACACTCCGAACCCGTGAAAACACTTTCGTTCTCCATTTTCCGCCAAATTCTAGAGGCATTGTATCACACGCTTGAACCCCTGCACTGCTAGCCTCAATTGAGATGAATTCATTGTATTTAATTGAATTCATTGTATAACCAAAATGTACTATGAATTAAAAATACTGATATAGCTTAGGGGCTATTAACTTACCTGCCTATTTTTAGATTGATTATTGTCAGACGCCAATTTTGAACTAAAACAAAGATTTATAATAAATATTTTATAATTAAAAATTACCTATAGATCTGTTTTATGTTACAAAATAAATAAACATTGTGTTATTTTTCTGTTTACTACATACGAGTACATATTGGAATGGAAGTATTATCTGAATAATATATGAAATACATAAAGGAAATTAAATTTATTTATGCTGGAATGTAAATATTGTATGAAGATATTTTTGACTCGCAATGTTCTGAGTTAATTAATTAAGTCTACAGACTCTATATGTATTTACCTATAAAAACACCGAGGCGAGCTATTTAGTTTATTAATTTTTTATTCTTTAAAGAAATAATTTTCCAGCCGGCCGATCATTGATCACTCCAGTATGAAAATAAAAAATAACGAAAATCAAAGGACGATTTACTCGCTCAGCGATGGCAAAGCAGAGCAGCCATTATTCTATAAATCCATTATAAAATTTCTATAGGGGGAAAAGGAAAAAGTTCAATAAAATTTAATACTTATTCAATTTGTTCAGTTGTATGGATTTCAAATCGTTTAATGCGTACCTATAACTTATTCAATAAATAATTTTATTTATAAATAACTATTTTGATATAGCCAAACTTAATAATTATTAATACTACCAAAACAGAGAGAGAGGCTACTCTGTCTCTGAAGAAATGCATGCACTATGTGGCTTCCTATAAGGAAAACTACAACTGTGGGCGCCCCCTGCGGGACTTGAACCTCGGCCTGCGGCCGTCGAGCGGACTGGGACAGAAACATATAAGTTGTTCTAAATTTATGTACTTACTTGTTTTACACATAGACAATTGGAAGCGTTTACAGTTTTTATGTAGAATTTATTATAATAACACATTTATATAAAATGAAACCTATATGGCAGGCATATTGGCGGAGACACTGCTTCATCATCCATTTCAAAAATCTCTCTTTCACTTAGCAGGTTTTAAAGGAAAAGAAGAAAATAATAAATATTAAGACTACTAATATAGAGTGTTCCAACACAGCTGTTACATTTCGGAAACGTATTAAACATGTATCAAATAAATTCAAGACAACCAACGAAAAGTAAATATTATTCATATAGAAATATTTTAATTTCCGGAATATTTTATTTTTACAGTAGGTAAGTATTTCAATGAATTTTCAAAGTCGGGGTCTAATTGCTTCCGCTTGTATTAACTTTATCATTACGTCGTATTACGACAGTATCAAATGTCAAAGCTTCTTATGACAAAAATATTAAATTCCAAAACATATCTTTATGTTCTCTCTTTATTTTATTCATTAGTTAGTAATTCTCTTTGACGGTGTCTTGGTGATTGTTATGTAGAAAATAATATTTAAGGTAGCGGCGTTGGAATCCGTCATTCAACACACAATGGCAGTAATGTGGGGAACGAAAGTGTTTTAATGGGAACGGAGTGTTTTAATACTAGATACAATAAAAAAAGAAATGAAGGGAACTAAATTGCCATTAGCATTTAAAACAACAAACAAAACTAACTTCATAGTGTAACGTTTGAATGTTGTGATGAAGCCACATCGTCTATTATTACATCGAATCGGAACCGGACGAATGAAAACTCATTGCAAACGGCTACAGTGAGTACAAAACTATTAAAATAAAGCTAAAACAACACGATAAATGATTCATAAAAGATCGTTTCAGCTACAAACTATTGTACGTTTTCTCGAAATCTATAAACTTAAACTAAAAGGCACTGTTTCGTTATGATATTCTGTACTATACGTCGACGTCGACTCGTACAACTTAAGTTTGCGAGCATATGCACTTATTTTGTATGAAATTAACTACAAATATTAGTTTTATAATAGTTTTTTTTTTAATGAAATACCTGTAAATTTCGAATTTTCAGATTTCTTTTTTATTTGTATTGTAAGGTCTCACATCGTGATAAATTTCATAACCATAGGTCCACGGGAAGTAACCTAAAATCGAAGATCTGGAGAACCTGACGTGGAACCAGCAGCCCATCTAATCTCTAAGAGATATAAATATAGCGTCTTAGTAAAAGTCGATTACCATAACATTGTAAATAAAAAAAAACCATGTAAATGATATATTTATATAACCTGCAATACGTGTATATTATTGCTTGTATTATATACAGAAGTAGTTTGTTTTCGCTGTAAAACAAAACAATAGAAATTTTATCTGGGTGCTCTCGATTCCTCGTGAAGCCATCAAACCATTTGTCGGCATGGCAACGTCAGTCTCCAGTTATTATTTCGGCTGAGTGCGTAAAGTGTTCTTAATTTTTTTAGGCTTATACGAAATGTATTATATATATATATTTATTTTTTTGGATTTTATAGCAATATAAGGAGAAGAATTTAAACTTAAAATATATTTTTTTATTACTTGCTGTCAACTTCTTTTGTGAACTTTACTAATATTAAGAAATTAATAATTATGTATTTTAGGTTCTATGGCTTTGATGAGGATTGCTATCCCTGTATTTATTACTCCTATATAATAACCTGTATGTATAATAAGTATGTATGTACATATGTACACATACTCATAGTGTCTTTTATAATTTAAATTGTATAAATTATCAGCTTCACGCTGTATCCCGCACACAGCAGGGAACCCAGTATTAAGACACTCAGTTCCCCACTTTCTGCCGAATTCTGAAGGCATTGCGTGTTGAGTGGCAGAACTCAACGCCGCGCTTTGCCTCGACACCAGAGCGAAGAAATGGAAATATAAACGTAAATAAATATTTCACTTCCTCGAGTGGGCATCGAACCCACAACCGTCGCGTTTTAATTTTCCCCCCTTGTGCCTGAGTCACCCTGGGTGGGTGGGGTGCCACGACGGCCCCATGTATAAATAGTCCTGTTGTTATATTCAGTGTGTGGCTGCAAGAGATCGTACAAGTTTCGCTTCGATCTTAACTTGTCAATAAACTTTGTAACAGCATTGTTGTGCTCACTCTCAGTTTGAACAAAAAGTTTCTTCTTATATTTTATTCACTATACATATACGAATACGAAAGTTTTCAATGCACTTTGCACATTTTAGTTTTAAAAAAAATTTCACTTATTGTAAAATACGTTTTATACTTTAAAAACGTTACACCTACTCCAATTTTTATCTCTTTCTTTCTCTATCTACTTATAAAATGATTTTAAATATTCCTATTAATGTTTTTTTCAATATTGAAATATAATTAATAAAAAAAGACAAAAAAGAAAACCGGTTCTGGTATATACCACCCGAATCCAAACAATGTTGAAAAGACAACCGAGTTTCTTTATTAACCCATTAGAATAAATTCTTTGAGAAGTAAATATTTTCGAGCAAATATAAGGAAAAATATATACAATAAATAGAACATAAGTTTACACAATCATAGTCAAGTACATTTCCATTGCTTTTATACAAGAAAACGTGTTTACTCCGAGAATTGCGCTTGACAAAGGGTTTGTGAGTGAATACTACTGAAAATCTATCGAAGATTTAAATATGAATATATTTTTTATATTTTGTAAACATACAACATGGGTAAAATATTTATTTTTATCTGCTTCACGCTGTATCCCGCATATAGATGAAACCTAGTGTTAAGACTCTAGGTCTAAGTTCCTCACTTTCTGCATAATTTTCTATGGCATTGCGTGTTGAGTGGTGGAACTTAACGCCACATTTTATTATTAATACATACTTTTAGATAACAGTGTAGTAATAATGTTTAAGAGGCTGTCAAATTTTACCTCAATATATCGTTATATCCCAATGTCTTGTCAAAAATTTAATTAAAATAAAGGGTAAGACGATTTTATTATTTAAAAAAAAAAACTAGAGACTTAAAAGGCACTTCGCTGGCTTAAATTTTTTATATTGTAACCAAAGCATTATATATATTTTATATATTTGTTTTTAATGAAACGTATCCTATGTCCTTTCTTATATCTCTAAAAATATGTTTACAAAGTTTCATCATAATCGAACGAGTAGTTTTAGCGTGAAAGTGTAACAGACAAACTTACTTTAACATTTATAGTATTAGTATGATGTAGTACATGCTTATAAATATAACGAGTACGCTTCTTTTACGTAACGTACAGCTGGGATTCCCCGAAGACAGTCCTCACGTTATAAATTATGCAGTTTTACTCTATGCATTAAATAACACAAGCGAATATAGGGTCCTTTAACGGCTAAGAACTTTAAGACGCTTAAGGAACTACGAGGGAGTATTTTGCTGTTTCGTAATATGTATTTAAAATTTTCATAAATAATGTTAAATTTGTTGAAACTTTTAAACGCCAGTCGTGGCACTAAGGTATACGACTGGTTGTGGGTTCAATCTCCACTCGAGGAAATGAAATATTTATTTAAATTTATATTTCCATTGCTTCGCTCCGGCATCGAGGTAAGCCGCGGCGTTGAGTTTGGCCACTCAACACGCCTGCCTCCAAAATTCGACGGAAAGAGGGGAACGAAGGGTCTTAACACAAGGTATTTACATTTAATTTAAAAAAAAAGCAAATACGAAAAAGATTGTCTCCGAAAAGAACGTTCGCTATTTACTAGCGATAGTGTGAAAGGTATTTTCTTTTTCCAGACTAACGCAGATACTGGCTATTTAGACCTTCACCCGGCAATTCACTTAAAAGCAAGGAGATAAAATAAAAAGAATTTGATTGAGAGACATCTAAATTTCTTTTTTATTATTACTTAAATTGAAAATTTATTTATTTATTACTTCTTATCTTGCTATGTTTTTTAGATACATAAAGAGCAGCGGAACTTAACGTTGCACTTTATATATGTAAATAAGAAATAGATATCTAGTATAAGAATTCTGTCAATATTTAAAAAACAGAAATATCGTATGATTTTTCCAAATGTTTTTCCAAATTTTCACCCTTGAAATTATAAGGTTACTTCGTAACAATAAATAAAATTTTATAATTTATTTTATAAAAATATATTAGAACGATGTAAAGAATACAGTGAACACAAAAGACAGAAATTTATATGTATAAAATTTCGTGTTAAAATATGATAAAGATACAACGATCTTTTATATTCTTTGTTGAAGTAAACAGACAACGATTCAAAGACTGTTAAGCGGCTTCTTTTAGAATTAAAAACACCTGTCGCGTCTTTCACAAGATTATCTTGTTTGCGTTTACCGTTCTTACCTTATACATAAATGTATCCATATTTGTTATTTTAGCCTTATGATGTTTAGGATTTTTGACTGTAAGAGCGATGGTTCTCGGTTCTCGGTTCGATTACCTGCTAATGAAAGTACGGCGTGGAAATATGAGGTATACAGTGTGAATCGTTTGACAATTTCAAAAAGTTTTAAAAATATAAATATATACTAACTTCTTGATTGGTTTTAAATAACATAACAGTTTTAAATAATAATTGTGAACAATGGAGTATTATAATTTTGAACCATATTTTATATCGAAAAGAAATTTATGGTAGCAGCAGGTAAATCCTAAAGTCCATGTGTAAATTATAGAAATTTTGTTTAAAGGGGCTTAAGGAGGAGACCTAATAAATGCAACTTTTCCGTTGCTTAATAAATAATACTTTTAAACATAAGCATGTTAGAATATAAGCGAAACATCAAGGAACGTTCGTTAAGTATTCTTCAGCTCGAAGTGAGGAAAAAGACAGAAATTACACAGTTGCAAGAGAAAGTATCCATGACCCCAATAGGAAATCGAGTGTCATCGATTTATTTTAACCATTTAGGATTGTTCCAGACCATTGGATTTTTAATCTCAAAGGTGGACGTGAAGTGGTGTGATAAAAAGAGAATTATTGCAAGAGGTAATTAATACAAGAATATTAAATTTTACATATATGAACAAAATATATATATTATTAGTATTAATGAACCGTACTTTTGTTCTTATAGATAATTTTTTTTAAGGTATTTATTGTGTGTTTTATTTATTTTGACTCTGTCACTTAACACACAATACCTCCAGAGTTCAGCGGAAAGTGGAGAATGAAAATATTTATATACCTCTGCATCAGGACTGGATAAAAAAAATATAGTTTGAAATTTCAATATCTATTTTCTTTTTGAAATCCATACCTATATTATAAATTCGAAAGTAACTCTGTCTGTCTTTTACGCAATCAAGGCCAAACCGCTAATTTAATTGTGATAAAATACTCATATAGAGATACTTGAGGGTCTTGGGATGCACATAGGATACTTTTTTTCTCATATTTGTAATATTTTCGATATAGACCCATATATTAAAATACTTATTAATTTGACTTAATGAGTATTTTAATATATGGGTCTATATCAATGAACGAATTTATTCTGCCATGTTAATAACAACCGTCGCGTTGCTAAGGAACGATTTACAAAGTTTGTTGTTAGAAAATGTCACCCAAAATGAGCTTGCTTAACGCATCTCTCTATTGAAAACTGAAAATAATTTCATAAATATATTTAATTAATATTCATATAGTTCAAGCGGGCGTAGCCGCGTTCGGGTCCACTAGTATAACATATATTAGTATTTTAACAAATTCACTTACAATAGCTGAATAGATATGTTTTTCGGGCATGTTTGAAAATCGACACTAACCTCAGCTATTTATCGATAGTGCGATAAGCATTTTCTCTTTCAAAAGTTCGAAGCGACTAGACAAGTACCCTTCTATTCATACTTAACAATGTGTATCTAGCACATATAATGTTAAAAGAGATTCATATTTTTCATCTAAGCGTTGATTATTTGCAAAAGTAAAAATTATAGGGAGATATAAAATCAATAAGATTTTTAAACTTTGCCTGACTGCCTATTTGTATACGCCCATCTTTTAAGTTACTGGAAGGACTTGAATAACGAATGATGAATTGACGTCTGGGCTATAACTGATTTGCAAAACTGACAATTCTGATATAGAATTGTGAAGCAGTACGGTACAGTACAGTGTCTGACTATAAAAAAAATGGTTGTCAGCTTAATTTTCACTCAGGGGAATGATAATATTTAAATTATTTACTTTCCCTGATGCGGTAAAAAGAAGCCCATACTGAGATCATTTCTGCCACTTGATACAAGCAATCCTTAAAAAATTGAATTTTTTTAGGTATTGCTTTTAGACATTTCTATGACAAAGGGCAGTAAATTTAAGCATGTGGATATGGTCGTGTAAGTCCAGGCGAATAAAGTTACGGGCAGCCATTACTGTTTAATGAAAGAATAAGACGAAAACTACAAGAAGTACCTATGGATATAATTATGTGCTTCCATAAGTCTGAAAATAATAGCAAATAATGTTCTGATTTCTGAAAATATTTTATTAAAATGAAAATATAGCAAGATTTACATCTGGATATGCCGAAAATAAAAAATACACAAAAATATGTATAAAATACTGTTATACTTTTTTATAAGGTCCTTTTCATATTTAGGTTGAGGGTATTTCAATTTAGGTTGAGACTAACCCATAAAAGATTTTTTAATTTTTTTTAACTGCAACGAAATTTATTAACCCATACGATTCAATATAAAACATGATTATCTGAACCAGCACGAAGTTTATTATACTAGGAGTTATTCTTTGTGAAAATTCTGTGGAAGTAAATATCTATTGTACGTTCAACATGCACAAATAGTTTAGTGAGATGGAAATGTACCATAAAATATTCTTCCATACAAATAATACTTTAAGAAGCATTTTAAGTTGTACAAAGAAGATATTTTCGGATACACTTTACAGAGGTGTTTGAGGATTACAAAATTGTTTACATTGGAATTGGTTTTACTTGAAATTTATTCATTCCGGCTCACGTAGTCTCGGAACGTAGCTAGTGGCAAATTACTTGTTTCCTCATTAAATATTCTACGTTATGTTCTTTTTCGGTGAATTATGCATACACTTTTACTATTTTTATATAGTTTTCTATCTGTATTAAGTAATAAATACGGTCGATTGTATATTTAGAGTTCCGTATCTTTTTACGGAAAAAAGGAACCTTTATAAGATCACTTTGTTGTACGTCCATCTGTATTGTTTTATAGTTTAAACTAGCGGACGCGCGCAGCTACGCTTGCTTATTTGGGGTGAATTCTAATAAACCACGAAACATGTGTTCAATGAAATATTTTTAAGAGTCTGAATTTCAAATTTTATAAAAATTGGTGACGATTTAAAAAAAACCTATACAAACTTTCAAACCCTTATTTGCACTCTTAGGGGGAGAATTCTAGAAAACGATGAAACACGTGTTCAATTAAATACTTTTAAAAATCTAAATTTCAAATTTGACCTCAGTCAGTGAGGACAAGTCCTTTTATATATATAGATAATAATATGGTTTTAATTTTTATCTTATGGTTGGGCGTCGATTAAATTATAATTTTGTTTTTTTGAATCATCATCATCATCATCATCAACAGCCATCTTTTGCCCACTGTTGGACATAGGCCTTCCCCAATTCTCGCCACCACACTCGATCCACACTCGTTCTTTTGAATGTCAGTCATATATCATTTCGACATCCAATTTCTGGCATTAAATGGCCGAAACCAATGTTTTATTTTGTCATCGAATCAAACTAGGAAATTTATTAAAACTAAAACTAAAACGTTAGAGTTCAGTTTAGTTTCGGTAGAGTTTAGCATTCAGTTCATGTTCAAATTGCGCCCCGACGATATTTATATTTTAATATGCATATATATGTATCTTATAAAATATAACAAGAATCATCGCATCAATAAAAGATATCCATGAGAATGTCTTGGACAGCGCAGCGGGACAAAGTCAGCGTGCAAACGCAATAGTAATAAGTTCGATATTTACTCAGAGGAATGTTTACATTAAAAGTATCGCTGTTCTGCCAAAACGCCACACTGGCGGTTAATCCCACCACTCGACACATAAAATCTCGATTATGTGCCAAAAAGTATAAATTGTATTAACACCAGCATTTGCATATGAAAAGGCTTAAAATTTACATTAAAAAAAATGAATTTAAATTTAAATAAAACTATTGAAAAAACTGTTTATGTCTAATTAATATTATTGGTGGTGGTTGTATTATTAAATAGATTTAGGATTTTTTGCAAAAAAATGGTTTGTTTGCAAAAGGACAAGGAACATGACATGATCGTGTAGGCAGATTGATTGCCAATATCGATTTTCCCGAGAGCGTGGTGGATATTTCCAAATCAAATTGAAATGGAATTTGAATTTCTCATCTTTTAATATTAAAATAAATGTTATTGTAAGACTAATCTCAATTCATTTAAAATAATAAACAACCATTGTTTAACTATACTAAAAAAAAAAATCAGCTTCACGCTTTTTCCTGCACACAGCAGGGTAGGCAGAGGGAACCTAGTGTTAAGACACTCCGTTCCACACTTTTTGCCGAATTCTGGAGGCATTGCTGAGTGGCAGAACTCAACGCCGCGCTTTGCCTCGACACCAAAGCGAAGAAATGGAAATATACACGTAAATAAATATTTCACTTCCTCGAATGGTGATTGAACCCATAACTGTCGATTACCGTTTTCATACTAAATTGCGGTAATATTCGCTTAATTTACATAATTTGTTTATGCACATACCCTTCTCTCCAGATTCAATCCTCAAGTCCTATTTATTTGAGTTAACAAACCTGGTGCTACTTGAATCCAGATTTAATTAAGAATGACAGCATGATTAACGTTTTCTTTAGAGTTCGGATTATCAAAGGAGACTACCATTTCGACTCTATTAGTAAACGTTCTTAGTTGATTCGTCTCTCCCAACGATAGTTTAATTTGTGTAACTACCTAATTTATTATAACAAAGGAAAGATATAATATAATTTAAAAAAATTATAATTGTATTTGATATACTGAAATTGAATTTAGGATTAAAATAAGGAATTTAGGAAAAATCAATTTCAATTTTGATGTCTGAATTGAAGACAGAGAAAAAGAGAATTATGTACCTAGCTTTTAATATATACGTACCTCCTCACTACGCGACCTATTAATTTCAAATATATATATTTCTTAATATTTAACTTTATGAATATGCTGTGAATAACATCGGGTATTCAAACCAAAAAAATACATATCTATTATATATCTTTTTTCAATACGAACCTTTTCAATTGGGCCTGTAAAGTGTAATCTACTTTAAAAACACAGTATATCGAACAGGAAGCGCTTTCAAAGTTTTCCGAAACACACTAAAGCATACGAGTATTCATGTCCATGAGTTTCAATTAATAAAAATCGTATTTACTATGTTTAAATAGAAACGAACATCTAGCGCAAATAGGAAAACTAATAACGAGTACTTCAAAACATGTGGAATACGTTTTATATGGGTTGCGTTTTCATATTTTTAGATGTATTTTTTATCATTTTTATCACAAAAAGATTGAAAGCTAAATTGAAAAGAGTTTTTTTAGAGTGTATTTTTATAATTTAAACATAGAAAATATATTTAAATAAGTTAACGTTTTATACTATAAAGTAAATGGGGATTTAATAGACATGGTAAGCGTAGAAAGCTGAAATTTGGAAACACTACTGAATTCAAGTAAGTAAAGAAATATAAATATATCTACAATACTAAGGCAATATAAGAGCATAAATAAGAAATGCAAAAAGACATCTTTTAGCCAAGTTCTTGTACAATTTTCTTTACAAGCAACAATTTAAAGTTTCATGGAGACGAACTTTTGAACTATTATGTGCGTGTATGTACGTATTAAGTATAATTACACATATTGTTAATTTGTGTCATTTTTTAAGGTGAAATTTAAAATTTATAATAATTATTTTAGTAAGGAGTACAGGCCGCCCTCCAACCAGGTGGACTGACGAACTCAAGAAGACAGCGGGAACCCACTGGATTCAAAGGGCGCAGGACCGGACGGAGTGGTGAGCATTGGGGGAGGCCTATGTCCAGCAGTGGACTTTAAAAGCCTAATGGTGATTTTAGTAAAGCTTATAAGTGTGAGATAAGTATTTAGGTGTAATTTAATTTTTATTTTTTCTTTAAACTACAGTTGATTAATACAGTCGCTTGTATAACAAAATATTCCATATACATTCTACAATGGGATATTTTGCTATATACTGTTGTGTTTACCTCCGTTTATTAACATTATTTATAGTTCCTCTGTGAGACAAGACATAACGCGGCGTTATGTTTGACTACTTATTACGCAATATGTACATATATTTACTACTCGTAGCTGATGAAAATAAATAGATTTTTTTCATTAGAATTTTATAAATAACGCGAGTTTCTCAAAGTTGTATTAAAGTTAAAGATGGAATATCTTAGAAACATTATCTGGTGATATCTAAGCTATGAAACCTATTAAATATTTTTTCACTCGATAAGTTATTTTCTTAAATAATTTTCTATATCTAAACTATATTTATGATAAAATCACGACGGATTTGTACATGGAAGTAGTAGTGTAGTAGTGTATTACTTATACAAAAAACGTTTAGTAACGTAGTAAAATCAAAAACAATGTTTTTTTTTACTTTTTGTCTGTTTGTTTGTGCGTTTGCTCCCGCTTGTATAGAAACTTAACTGATTACATTTTTTTTGGAGTTTTCACTATTTTCTTTCGGAAAACTTTACTTAACATTTAGTGTTTGTTTTATTTCAATCGATTGATAAATAAAAAAGATATATATCTTTATAATAAGGTCTTATTTTATTTTTATTTTATATATCTCAAGGCTAACAACGTTGTGTAGGTAAGTTTAAGTAAATTATCATATAAAATGACATTTAAATGTTATTATGATTCAAAAATGCGAATGAATACGATTTAAGCAAGAAAATCTTAAGATAATACTGAAATTTTCATATATAAAAGTAAGTTCAAGTTTCTATCTTCTTTTGAATGAGAACGTTTGATGATAATTAACATTTAACAAGCGAAGTTGGGCGGCAAGTTTAAAATTCGTGATTCAACTTTATTTGGCAAATTAATACGAAAATTTTCAAGTCTCGAAGTGAATATTATTTGTTAGGATAAAATTTTGAAGTAATTTAATAATATACACCTGAAGACTTTGTCCTTTTTAACTTCTAAATTAATATTACATACATATATAAACAAAATACAATAAATATTAAGATAGATTTATATTATATACAAATGAAGGAATTTACGGCCGTATACAATATGTAGTTATGGGTTCAAATAACTTATAGAAAAGTTAGGGTATAGTTGCTTTATCAGTCTTGTAACCAGAAATGCTTATTGTCTATTGAGAAGGTTACTGACAAAAACAAGATCTAGAAGAAGAAGAAAGTCTGTGCTTGCCAAGAAGAAGAAGAACGTCTTTGTGTTTGCCTAATTTGAATGAAAGTTGTCTAAACAATTATTTTAACAAATTAGTCACAACATATTTATAGGGAATTTGAAATGGAGGTTATTTGAAACAATACTGTTTCTCAAAATTAAAAATCCTTAGCAAATTCGCTAAATATCACTGCCAACCGTTTACGTCATTTTAAGCTCATAACGCATTTAAACGTCGTTTTTGTTATATTTTGAATGAAATCCTCGGCAGATATTTCCCATGGATCTACACAATACGAGTGAAGTTGACAAATTTAGATTTGTGAAGTTTTACACTTAGTTTGTATGAAATAAATTATAAATAGTAATAAGTTTCATCTTTAGGATTTTTTTCCTCCATTTACTCATATTATAAACAATGGAAATAAATTTTAATAAATACTTATCAATAATTGATAATCCTTGAACGTGAGAAAAAAAATAATACCCTTTATTTAAACTGATAAGAAAAAAAATGAACCCTTGGGAACCTCAAGCATTTATGTGCTAAAAAGTATTCACAAAGAGGCCTGTCCTTCAAAAGTCGTACCGCCGTTTCATAGTTGCAACTCCCCGAAGGTATTCCCGAGCCGCACAACACGTAGTTTTGTTCTTTCCAAGTCTTACATAACAAAGGAAACTGGCATTAAGGTTTCAGGATGAAAACTTCATAAGAAAAAAATATTATATTTTCATAACATTTTTTATTAATGTTACCTGTGAAGCAAATAAAATAGTTTGCAAGATAATAAACGGAGAATGCCAAGCTAAAATGGCTACGGTTTAACTAATTATTTATTGCATTTAAAATAATATTTTAAAAAGTTAATTGATATTAATTATTTAGATATAAGTACATAGTTGTTTAATAATAAAACTTACGTTAGGTTTTACTATTTTACAAAAGATAAAAATAGGGAAAAAAGTTTATAGCAAATTATAAAACATTCATTTAATAAACACTATTAAAGAGTAGTTGAAAGTTGAGTATGAAACAATAAAGTGACAGCGATTCTTTTACGTTTTTTTTATTTAAAAGAAAAATCATAAATATACCATCTTTTGGAATTCTAAAGATTAATGTTATAGTAGAAGTGTATGTTTTTTACTATAAGACAAAATTGACTTATTAGTTATATATTAATATATAAAAGGACTTGTCCTCACTGACTGAGGTAAGACGCGCGCACAGCCGTAACCGCTGATGGTAGAAACGTTAAATTTGGACAAAAGTTTACTTTCGTAATCTGGACATCTACTAAGAAGGGATTTTGAAAAATTTTGACCCTAAAGGGGTGAAATAGGGGTTCAAAGTTTGTATGGAAAAAAATTTAAATCGGCACCGATTTTTATAAAATTTGAAATTTAGATTTTTAAAAGTATTTAATTGAATACGTGTTTCATCGTTTTCTAGAATTCTCCCCCTAAGGGTGCAAATAGGGGATTGAAAGTTTGTATAGATTTTTTTTAAATCGTCACCAATTTTTATAAAATTTTAAATTCAGACTCTTAAAAATATTTCATTGAACACATGTTTCGTGGTTTATTAGAATTCACCCCTAATAACGCAAGCGAAGCTGCGCGCGTCCGCTAGTATATTATAAATTTAGTCCAAACAAATCACGTCCTATATTCAATTATTAACCATTTCCACGTTTTAGTTTTAATAAAATTAAGAGTATTAATTATGATTAATGAATATACAGACATACATTTTACATGTAATGTGTCATATATCTAAGCTTTACATTAATCAACTTGATAGGAAAATTAGGACATAATCTAAAATTTCAAAATGCTTAGCCCAGCTGTGCTTATAATCCCTCACAGCGCAAGTATTTTGCTAAATATATTTTTAATGCAAATAAATACGGATCCATCGCACCTGTCCCAGTGTTGGATAATTTTGTTAAGGAGAACATCGAGCGGAATAATACAAATTACTTCGAGACTTCGCCGTTTTCTAATACACATTATACTCTTTAAGAGGATTTACCCAACATATATAATGTTATACAAAATCCTTGTTATTGTAATGAAGGAATTTGTGTTTGTTTTTTTGTATGACTTTGATATTCTTTGTAATTTAAATTTGAAATATCTTCGGGCTGTATTTAAATATACTTTTACTAGTTCACAAACATTTATTATAAAATGTTTTTGTATACTAAATCAATAAATTTTTAAAATTCATATTATTCAGTTTTAAATGTTCACTCGTTTTATATTATTTTAAAATGGAATGAGTTATTTTCGTAAACTAATATACAGAAATAAACAAATTCACTTTCTTAATATTAAAAAAGCAAAGCGTAGAATCTTCTAAGCTACGATGGCGCTAAATTGTTTTATTATATACATATATGTATATGTATATGTATATGTATATGTATATGTATATGTATATGTATATGTATATGTATATGTATATGTATATGTATATACAAATACGTACAATGTAGATAAAATAAAAAAAAAGTATGAAATACCGTGGTATTCATATAATTATTTTCATCTTAATGCAAACGCCCGTTTTAAGCAACAGAAAGAAACGGAACAAGACGTAGGTATACTAGTTTCCTTTTATATTACGAAACGAAAGGTTAGAGTAATAAATATTTTTTTAATAATAATTATTACTCGTACAATACAATTTAGTATTTACAATATTCATGTTATTTGATATTATCTAACAAGCTAAAGCCCCAACCAGCGTGGTCTTGTATTAGACAATGTACTGAGATGCTATTTGATCGTTCCCTCAGTTTTCCCAGTGGTCAGAAGTTCCTCTTTGCCGTCTCCAAGCTCATTGCCAGGCACTTGCCTTTGTGATTACGTAAACTACTGCAAACTTGGAGCATTATAAATACTTAACACTACCATATAAGCCGTAATTGATTCACAAAGAAATGCATATAAGTACACTTGTACTATGTTTAAAGTTAGTTTTCTTAAATAATTAAATTTCTTTGACGTAGCCAAAGTGCCGCCAGTTCTTACGTTAGCGAAGCTTTTGTGAACTTTTAACGATTTTAATAACTCATTAATATCCGCACTCAGTTGAAATCGGCTGAAGTACCGACCTAGTTTAATTAATAATGAAGTCACCCTATTACGTGCCGATTTACGAGTATAACGATTATATCGATACTTCATTTGTTGCGTTCATCTGCTGCAGTTGACGTTAAAATTCAAAAGTATATTAAATTCATTGCCCAATCTTAAACTAAAAGGGCGCTTAGACTAGGCAAAGGTGTAAGTTGTTTACGATTTATACAGGTATACAGGTGGAATTGTCAGCCCCACTTTAAATGAAACCACAGTTTCAACTACTCTTTAAAATCTATATTAAAATAATTCTGAAAAAAAAAATAATAATTCCCAAAAATAAAAAAGTTATTTTTCCAAACAAAATAAATAATAAAATTATCGTTTTAAAACAAAACACCATTTGTAAAGTATAACATAAACACGCACACACTTACCTGTCAAAGTGGCAACGTCGCATACGTATGTGTGCGTCACACGGAATACAGGTATGGATAAAAATCGTGAAATGCAAAAAATCCTATGTCCAAACTGGTGAGGTATCTTGATTAAATTCTTCAACTTTGGGTTTGAAATATTTTACCCTATATGCAGTTTCAGTAAAAGGAGCGCTGCCTCTTCCACCCTGTATAATGATAATTAAATATGAGAATTAAATATAAACATAAGGAAATATATCACTTATTACCCGAGTGGCTACGAAATTTAATCGGATGTAAAATTACATAAAGTTGATAATTAAATTTCATCCTGTTCAAATTATAACATTATTCTGTGAATGTGTTTATTATTCAATTAAATATTTTTCATGGAAACCTTTGAAGTAATTTCTTTAGAACGTCGGCTATTATTAAACTTATGCAAAATAGCACAATTTCGTAACTACACCGAGTAAAAATCCATTAAATAAAAATGCAATTATTTTACAAAGGACGCTTTAGATTCTTTCCTGAGTACTTGCCGTCTACTTTGACAACAAGTTGTGAGCTGTGCTGAAATTTCTATTATATTTGGTATTATAGAAACAATCAGTAATAAAAGGTGAAAATAAATTTTATATTAGTATATATCGACTTTTAATTTTAGGCATTCCCGTCATTTAATTCAATGAAGTGCGAGAGTTTTTCACTTATGTTTATTTTTCCGGTTATCGCTGTATCCCGCATATAGCAGGGTAGGCAGAGGGAAACTCACACTCGCTATTGTATGTTAAAAAAAAAATTTTAAGTTAAACGGTTTTATATTGCAGATAAATGTACTAAAAAATAAAAAATAATTTCATGGAAATTATGATTACTAAAATAAAATCGTGGGGACACTTTCTACTTACCACTAGGTGGGTGAAGTCTCATGCCATGTCTTTCGATTGTAGATATTGGACGTGCCCCACGATTTTATTTTAGTAATCATAATTTCCATGAAATTATTTTTTATTTTTTAGTACATTTATCTGCAATATAAAACCGTTTAACTTAAAATTTTTTTTTTACTTTTTTATTTTTAAGTTTTTAGTTTTTATTTCTCCTACTATTCAATTCGTTGAGTGCCTCATTATTGCAAGGTTAATGGAGAATGTTACGATCGACCCCCCAGAGGTCCAATAGAGGAGCAAGGCTATGTACAACAAGATGTGCCTGAATCTTGAGGGGAAAACGCTAACGACATATCATTTTTATCCACCTAGTGCCATACAGTTCTCGGCGCGCTTTTACCTTTTACCTTGGGTGGTGTACCCCTAGCGACGTCTCATTTTTAGGCACCCTATAGCCACACAGTCCTCGACAGGATACCAGATCTTGACTTAGGTGGGAGATTCATATTGTAATTGTGTATAGTATACTGTATTATACTTACCAAGCCCTTTATTTTGATACCCATATTGATGGGATTGAAAACTACATTATCCGCCATTTTGTAGCAGTGGCCATCTTTGATTTTGATTTTGTATAGTGCCCTGAATTCTACTTGACAAGCCCTTTCATTTGATACCCATATTGATGGGATCGAAAAAAACTAACTTGTCCGCCATCTTGTAGCGGCGGCCATCTTGGATTTTGATTTTGTGTAGTCCACTGAATTCTACTTGACAAGCCCTTTCATTTGATACCCGTATTGATAGGATTGAAAAAAACTAACTTGTCCGCCATCTTGTAGTGTTGGCCATCTTGGATTTTGATTTTGTATAGTCCACTGAATTCTAATTGACAAGCCCTTTCATTTGATACCCATATTGATGGGATTGAAAAAAACTAAGTTGTCCGCCATCTTGTAGCGGCGGCCATCTTGGATTCACAATAATATTGAATATGGATAATTGTATTGTCACCAGAATCAAAGGCGTATACCAAATTTCAGATCAATCGGTTAACGGGAAGAGGGTTAAATTTCAATTACTAAATTTGACCCAAACAAACAAATAAACAAACGGGGTGAGCTAAATAAAACCGTTTAAAAAAAGCGGAAAATGAAAAATACCACAATCAAAAATTCTCTTAATGAGGGAAATTATTTAGGTCAATAACATGCAATTTCTGGTTTATCGATTTAGCTATTTATTTATAAGTCCGGAAGATATTTTAAGGGTTTTAGATAAAAATTATGAAATTTACAAAAAAACCGACTTCCTTTCGTAATCGTACGTCTAGAATGTTCAGAACAACCAAAGAAACACTTTGTAACTTCTTATACCAATTGAGTCAACATTTATCAGGACAACACAAATGTTTCTTAGAAATTAACTTTAGGAATGAAGTTAGCATTTATTAATTTAAATTATTTTTATTCCTAGCAATTGTAGAATTTTATTTATTATTTATTCTGAAAATTAAGATATTAATTACACCAATAATCACGTGTATTGTATACTTTTCCCAAAAGTGTATTTTGTCAACTTAAACCACATATAGCAATGCGAAGCTGAATGCGCCAAAAATGCTTAACTTTCTACAAGTTTCTAAAGTTGTTATGACTTTAGCAACCGAAGTTCCATCCAATAACCAATAATCGTTTCATCCAATTACATAGGAAAGTTATATCGCTCATTTCGTTATCTACTGTATTACAGGAAATTCACAACTCTTTTTATTTATATATTTTGTACCTGCGACATTCGAGTAAAATTAAAATCTATATTAAGAAAAATAAGAAATCTAAATTTTAATACAAACAAAAAAAAAAGTTGACGCCGGTGTAGTGTAGTGGTTGTGAGTTTGATTCCCACTAGCTGGAATGAAACGTTTAATATTTGAAATTTTCACGTCTTCGCTCTAGCACGGAGTGTCGTAACACTAGGTTCCTTGCCTATTCTTGCTAACTGCGGGATACAGCGTGAAGCTAAAAAAAAGAAATAAATAAAAATCAAATGATTATCTCTCTTTCATTTCAATTAAACTCTTGCTTGCATTTTATTAAATGTTCAATAGTCCTACGGAAACTACGTGCATAATATGAAAGTTATCAAGAAAAATACGCTTAGAGTATATTCATCCCGAGCAAACATTTATGAGACGATTTTTTCCTATTATTTGTAGTGTAGGTATATATTAGTTGAATTGCATACAGATTATATAAAATACTAGCGGCCCGCCCGCGGCTTCACCCGCGTGAATTACGTTATCATTAATTTCTATCTCCATGAGTACCTACGTCCTATAAGTGACGTCCATGCAAAATTAGAGACTCCTAGCATTTGTAGTAACGAAGTTTCATACAAACTTTCAACCCCAAAAACATAACCTTAGAAGTCGAATATTGCAAATTCCCGTCTTAGCGAGCACCTACGTCCTATAAATAAATCCTATGCAAAATTTGAGATTCCTAGCACATGTAGTTTCTGAGATTTCGTCATGAGTGAGTCATCTTTCGATTTTATTATTTTAACTGAGTGAATTATAAACATACATATGTGATGGCCTATTGTAATAAGATTATATAACAATCGTTAAGGAGCTCTAAAGTCTAAGAATTCCAACAAGTAACAAGTTATTAAGTAATAAAGTTTGAAGAACAAACATCTCTCGCCCGCGTGTTCGGTTCGAGTTTCCGAATTTTCCATTTGCCAATAAAGTCGAAACACGAGATGTTAACTTTGTTTGTTAAGTCTTAATCGTTTTAAAATTTACTTCACAATTAAATCTTTGCCAAGATAATATTATATTCAACGCGAGTAATATATTATATTTTATATTAATTGCTTCTATTTTATAAATGTCGTAAACATGCCTTTACCTGCGGCTTCACCCTTTTCATCGAAAAGAAATAATTAAGATTTATGTATGACACTTAACACTTTTTTTTTTTTCCTTTGAAATTAGTTCATGAGAGCTCTAACTCTTCGGCTTTATAATATTAGTATAGATTATAGCTTTTTTAATTCATGAAAAATGTAAATATAGTACCTAAATTTTTGTGTAAACATCCTTTAGAACAACTGTAATATACAAAAATCATCTTTTAATTACATAAAAGATCTGGTTTCAACTAAAATAATAATCATATTTTTAAATAGGTAAAAACCTAATAATATAATCATAATTGATAGTCAGTCGTATTGGCTATAAATAATGATTTGGCTAATATATTGTATTTTTTTTATATTTTTCCTCGAGAAAAAACCTTCTAAGAGCGTACATTTGGATCTTGTTAAAATGTCAAGTCTATAGATACAATTCTCACCGAATTTACCGAAAAGGCTAAAACTAACGTAAATAGTTCCAATGTATTGAAAGGAAGTGAAAACGGTAAAGTAGAAAGGATAAGTGTGTTTTCGATGTATAAAGAAATTTGGCACCCACTCAGCTATTTACTGGCGATGGTGCGATAAGCGTTTTCTCTTTCAATGCCGTCAAAGAGCTGGCCGTCTATTCAGAGAGTCACTCGACAATATGTTATACATAAAGGAGCAAGGAATTGCAGAGTTCCTCTTGAATAAGACATACCTATAATATATAAGTAGACATATATAACTTCGGAAGTAAGTTACATTGGCTTTTATGCCATTATTTACATTTTTTTGCCTTTTTTTTCACCTTCATGCTGCATCAGCAGGTAGAGGGAACCTAGTTAAGACACATTCTGGAGTATATTGGCGGTATTCAACGCCGCGCTTTGTTTCGACATCAGAGGCAAGTTAACAATATAAAATATTTCATTTTCCTCATGTGGGAATCGCACTTAACCTGTGGCGTTTACAGTCACACCCTTGTCTGACTTCTTTAAAAATGATTTATGGTATAAAATATTTTTAAGAAAGCATTACAAATTTAAATAAAATGTTGCATTCTAAGGACCTGCCTGATTTCAAATGAAAACAATTTGAATTTATGCTTAAAAAGAATTTCAAATTTAAAGAAAATATACTCTAGCTATAGCTATATAAAGGAAAAATACTTGTCGCCTGTTTAAAATTCATGTTCTTGTTTGTATTTGTCCTACTTTGATTGTCATTACAAATGCAACGACCTTAAGACTTAGGTTCTTTTTCTTTTTTTTTTTTCTCTCTGCCATTACACATTTTATTCTTACCATTTAGTTCTTATCTTTATCTATGTATGTATGTAGTTTATATGTATATGTGTATGTATTTGTATGTATATATATATATATACGGCTATATTTATTTACGTATGCTTTGTATGTGTTATTTATGGTAAATATATTCTTATTTATTTTATACCCTTAATTATATTTTTTTTTGCACCCTACCCCTATCTTAATTTGCTATGTCCTCTGCCTTAAGGTTGCCTGGCAGAAATTGCTATTAAGCAATAAGGCCGCCTTTTGTACATTTATATAATGTTATTGTATTTTTTGTGTCTTTTCTTGGGTGTACAATAAAGAGTTATTATTATTATTATTAACGACCGCAGCCAGCAATATAATCAGATTTACCACAAATCTGTGGTGTTACGTAGAGCAAACCATCTTCTTGAATATGCAATCATTTAAGGGGCTCTCCATTAATCACGTGAGGCTCAAAAGGGGGGATGTTCGATAAAAAATGACGAAATATCACAAGGGGGGATAGGGGGTGTAGTAAGATATCATTTATGTATTTTTTTTTGTCAAATACGCCGCGACTATCGCTAGACTAGCTTGTCAGTTTTTATGTTGATTTGATGAAATCAAAATTGATCTTCATTGTATATTTTTTTGGCATATTTCCGTTCGTAGTTGGACCAAGAAATGCTAAAAAACATACGGCCCCTAAGTGAATAAGATATTAATGTAAATCAATAATTAAATATATACAGGGTGTCGGTTTTTCCGATATTTTTTTAAATCAATATAATATGAAAAATACATGACACAGATTTTTTTTTATATTTTTCTCATAACTGTCACGACTTGGTCTATCACCTGTTTTCGTTTTATCGTTGACTTCTGGGACATCCTGTATATATACAAAAGATCTTTAAATAAAAAGTAGAGGTATGTAAGTGACATATTTGTTATGTAACATTACTACCATGTCAAAGCAAACATAAATAGTAAAGCGAAGAAATCTAATTATTGAAAAGTTTATTTCCACGTTAATCCAGGATTGTATTTGTATCGTAGGTACAAGAAAAGAAAAATATATGTCTTACTGGATATACTATTTAGACAAAAAATTCTGTTTCGCTTTCTCTTAATGAAAGCTTTTTGTTTATATTTACAATTTAAATAAAAAGTTACAATATAAGCATATTCTAAAAGAAAGCGCACTTTTGAGCATTTCATCAAATTTTGAAGAACTTAACAAGCAAGCCATGGAACAATACGACCACGACAAAGAACTGTTTAACGACCAGAATTTATCCTTAACTTTCCACTAATACCGTCATTAAACAATCCTTTGTTTTTAGGCTTTGATAAAAACGCCGACTGGCACCTCTGAGTTCCTAATTTTTATCTTTTGCTTTCACTTCAACAAAGGTAAATACTTTTCAACAAAGACAACAGCCTTATTTGGGCTCTTTGTTCCCTTATATTAATTGAGGCTTGTTCTTATATTTACTGAAATCTAAAGAATTGTTGAGGCATTCTCAAAAATTGTTGGTATAAACTTTGGAAACTTGAATGAGACGGATACCAGAAAGGTGTATTTATATTTCTTTTTAAAAAAAGGTTTTGCATTACGTTAGTTATAAGCAAGCTTTCGTTTGAAATTATTTGGAAAGCTTTTATTTAGAGCTTACAGTGTTAAAGAAGAGAAACTTCACTGATGAACGTTTCAAAAGATAACTTGTCTATAATTCTGTAATAATTTTGGAAAGAGAGTTATGCTTATAGGTTTCCAATTTATGGTCATAAGCTCCATAAATAAATTGAATATTATTCTTGTTTTGTTATAGCATTTCGTTGTTTCTAGTATGTTTATTTTATTTGTAGGAGATAAATAACCATCTAATGTTTTTTTGAATATATGCCTTCTTTATTTTCGTTTTTAACATATAATAATGATATACATACATATATTCTAAGTAACAAGTATTTCATTATCGGTAATTTACTCGTATTGTTAAAAAATAAAATATTATTAATTTTAAAACTACCAAATTACAACTAAAATGTCTTAATTATACATTTGTTTATAAATGAATTCACAAATTAACTAATTTTATAATCGGAAAATGCGCGTGCCAGTGCAAAAAGCTTCGCTTTGAATTTTCCAAATAGAAAAACTTCCGCCGGATTCGCATTCATGCTGAACTACAGCGGTTTTTGAATAACAATTTAAATAAGTGCTGGAAAGTATTTGGTCTTATTTAGCTTAAAGTTGTTAAGGCTTAAACGCCTTTTAGTTTTAAATCGTTAGTAAGATTTTTATTTCATAAATTTAGTATGATAATAGTTATTTGTATTGTATTTCCTCGTCTTGTTAAATATTTTATTATATTTATTTATTCAGATTCATCAGTGGTAATTACATAAATTTTACGATAATAATTTTCTTAATTTTAAATTAAATTAAAAACTAAATTTCTTATCACTAAATGCATTACCTTTTAAGGTGAAGGTTAATTTACAAAATTTTAAATAAACATATTATCGTATTAATTATACGTTTATATGATAATAGGTATATATGGACCATTAAAGCCAGTCGTGGCGCAGTGGCACAACACTTTCACCAAACAGCACGCAATGAAAAGCGAGGAACGGAGTGTCTTGACACTAAACTCTACTTATTCTTATATCTGCGGGACAAAGTACAGTATGCTTAAAAAATACTTAGTTTACTTTTAATTAATTTCTGTCGTCTAAAACTTTCATAAATGCTTCTAACTTCTTACAAGTCGTTTTAAGTTAAACACGGAAACGTGGTAGTAACGAAGGTGGTACAATTAACTTGACTTAAATGAAATTATTAATGCAATATTTTAATATTTTTTTTTATATTTCATTATAGAGGCCAGTCGTGGCGCAGAGGCGCGAAGTGTGACTGTAAACGCGGCTGGTTGTGGTTTCGACCCCACTTGAGGAAATTAAATAATTATTTAAATTTATATTTATTCGCTCCAAATTACTATGAAAATCTATTGGGTGGAAATATATGTATAATTTTTATTATTTCCTTAATACACTATACATAAATATAATATAATTTTACGAGGTCTTCTTTCTGCCTACCTAACTACATATATGGGAAATAAAGCATGAATTTAAAAAAAGACAATAATAGTTTGAAATTTAATTTCAATTATAAATTTGGTTCCTGTTTAATTACTTTCAAAAAATTACTTTTAATGTAGATAGACCTTAGATATCTATCTATTTCATAATTTTAACGAAACAATTTTAGTAGACTTGTTCAGGTATCTTTTAACAGTGTATGGAGATATGCATAGTTTATATGTAAATTGGTTATATAATAACTTACTTTAAATCCAAAATGAAACGTTGCAATATATTTTCGTTTATCAGACTGCATTCACTTGATAATGATATCATTATCATACTGTTTAAAACGTACCCGTTGAAATGGTATGACATTGATTTATGTAAATCATGTGAAATTATTTAAAACTGCATCGAAATTTAAATGTTAATGAGAAAGCAGCTGGCGGTGAAATTAAATATAATTGACTAAAAAATGTGGACAAATACTTAATTATTAATTAATTCATTAAATATGAAATATGAATAAGAAATGTGAGAAGAATAACGCCGAGTGAAGAAATTCCATTAAAATTATTTAATCAAATCTGCTGCGTTTTAATGAAATTCTGAAGAACCATCTACGTATATGTAATTAAGCTTTTGAATTCACAAAATGTAATTGCTAGTTTGTTTGTTTAAATTATTACTATGTATAAAATATTTCCTTATTATGTATTTATTTTATTTTTTTAGCTTGACGCTTTATCCCGTACATAGTAGGTTAGGTAGAGAGGAAAGGGGAGAGGTAACTGGGAATCTAGTGCTTAAATACTTCGTTCCCATTAAGACACTTCCGTTCCCTAATTTTCGCTGAATTCTGGTGGCCTTGCGTGTTGAGTGGCAGAGCTTAACGCTGCCCTTTGCCTCGTGAAACTTAAGTTTCCAATAAACTTTATATCCTTCTTTAATTAACTCAAATACACTTTAAATATGATCGTAGCGCGTAAGTAAATAGCGATAAAATGATATAAAAAAAGTTATTTGAAATCAACAGAGTATTTGGAGTGCATTTACGTTGCGTGCACTGAGATTGCAAAGCCCTCTTTACTGCTGAGTGGCGATGGAATAGGAGGAATTCTCTTATCCCGCCAAAGTGGCTTTTCGTCTTTTCAAGACTCCACACGACAACCGCACTCGTATACGAAACTTTATTTTCTTTTGTACCAAATTGTAGTTATTCGACTGAATGATAATCATTATTTATCCATACCTATATTATAAATTCAAAAGCAACTCTCTCTTTTACGCAATCAGGGCCAAACCGCTAATTTAATTTTGATAAAATACTCATATAGAGATACTTGAGGGTCTCGGGATGAACATAGGATACTTTTTTTCTCATATTTGTAATATTATCGATATATACCAAAATATTAAAATACTTATTAGTTTGACATGCAATTTATTCTGCCATGCTAATAACAACCATCGCTATGCGACCGTTGCTAAGCAACGATTTGCAAAGTTTGTTGTTAGTAAACGTCACCCAAAATGAGCTTGCTTAACGCATCTCTCTATTGAAAATTGAAAATAATTTCATAAATATATTTAATAAATATTCGTATAGTTCAAGCCGCGTTCGGGTCCACTAGTTTAGTATAAAACATTTCGAATATTATTATTTAAACTTACATACAGTACTAAATGCAGTTCTGAAACTTATACTATACAGAATTTAACAAGTATTTAAAATTTCAGCGGCACTAGTAACTTTTAACTCTATTCTAAACTCACTAAATAAGATTGAGGCACTCCCTCAAGTAATGGCTTTGTTATGTCGCTGTTCTAGTTTTACACAGGAACAAATATACAGATATTTACAACTGTATTCAAGTCTATCACTTGATCGAGCTCATTGGCGTGCCATTGGAGAGGCCTATGTCCAGCAGTGGATGAGGACAGGCTGATGATGATGATGATGATGATGATGATGTTTCAAGTGATCGTGGAATTATCTTTACTTTTAATAATTATAAGTGATATTATGGATTTTCTATATAAGATTCAAAGTTGAGCAAAATATTTGGTGCAACAAAATGAAACTTTCTAAAATAAGAATGCACAAAAAAATTATCGTATTCCTATGAATGAATCCTTATCTTCTCCTGTGTCGTACTCTTCACGACTAATGACCATTACAGAAGATTCCATAATATTACCCCAAGATATAAAATTATATTTACATTATAGATCAGCTTCACGCCATATCCCGCAGGGTAGGCAGAGGGAACCTAGTGTCAAGACACTCCGTTCGCCAATTTCTGCCGTACTATGATATATAACACATAAGAATACGAGCACAATTCAGTGTATATTAACTAAATAATCGTGTAATGCAAGCCGACGAAGCCGCGGGCGGGTGCTAGTATACTTAAAAATAATTCGTTAAATATTTCGTAATAATAAAGTTCAAATTAAACATTTTTTCACCATGGATGAGTAAATACAAAATAGTTGAATGTAATTCTATTCGCGAATTGAAAGAGTAACTTTATATTGCTGTTGCCGTTGCTGAATTTCCAGTATTTTAGTATTCATGACGGAATCTGTAGATAGTATCGAGCCTTTAGTTCATCATGTTAACTAAAGTTTGACATTTTTTACCATACCGATAAGAATAACAAACTTTAATCGAGTTTTTACATATATTTAGTTACCGTGCGTATCTCTATGGTCTTTGTATATCTTATTACCTATACCATGCTATAAATCGAAGGCAGAAAGTAGAATAGAAAATAATAATCATCTTTCTGTTAAGTTAGGAAAAAATATTGAATTCTTGGTAACAGAATCAACGTGAAACACTATTTCTTATCAGACCGAAGAAACTCCGATACAAATACAAATAGACATTAGCATTTAAGCTTCAACCAAAATGGCCGAGCCCGCTGGACGGCCGAAAGCCGAGGTTCGAGTCCCGCAGGGGGCGCCCATACAGTCGTCGACTTCCTCACAGGCAGCCATTTAGTGCTTGCATTTCTTCTGGGACAGAGTATCCTCTTCCCTTCCTAACCGGTGTCGCTGTAAAAGCCAATAGCGCTATACCAAAATGGCCTCTCAGAGACGTCTTAATTGTATTGATGATTCTAGTCTAGCTCATTAATTCTAGTATATACCTATATGATTCTAGAATATATATGTAAGCTATATTATGTTATGAAATTTTCCGTTTAAACTTAAAGTGTACACAAAAGTTTTTAAAGCGGAACTCGTCAAAAATGATTATGCCAATAAGCGTTCGGCAGAGTAAACTTTCCGAATTGTTGTAAAGTTTGGTCGAACAGCCAATCATTTTACGTAATTTTGTTTGCTGGTTCACTTATTGTTCAATGTTTACTGTTTGTGGCTTGACTAACCTAGATTGAGAATACTGTTGCTGAATAATTGAATATTACGTTATTATTTATATACAGTAATTGATAACTCAGATAATAAGAATATTAATATAAATTTCCTAAATTTTCAACATAAAGATGGTGGCGGGAAGCGGATGGGTCCAAAGAGCTGAAGATCGAGTGTGGTGGCGAGAATTGGGAAAGGCCTATGTCCAACAATGGACAATCGATGGCTGTCGATGATGATAATGAAATTTCCAACATATGTATTTTTTCCGCTAACATATACAAACAATACAAACACAATATAAAATGATAAGACAAGAAACGTATATGTATATAGAGTGAGTACTTTAATGAAAATATTTGCATTTCTAAAACTACCTGTTAAGAGGTTAATTAAAAAATATTGTTTATTTTTATAAATAAAAAATTAAAGCTATTAGAACATACTATCAGGTTACCTAAGAACTATATTTTCTAACTTAAAATTGATTTAATTATTATAATTTTCTTTTAAATATCTGTAATGACAATTTGCTATTACCTTCAGGCGTCCATTACTCTATATGAAAATGAAGAGAATAACGTGCGACATTTAAAGCTAAATGATACATGGCGGTGCCAACGCAGCTTCGCTCGACCACAAATCAGGGGGTAAATCTGATTTCGGACGTCCAACGTGATTGCAGAAACGAATTTGCGTCGTTGTTTCAGCAACAGTTGTTTCGACATTGTACATATAAATGTAATGTAGTTATAAAGTTAAAATTGTATCATATAGAAATTAAAAAAATAAAGACTGCCTTTAGTTTATGTTGTAGCTTTCAATAAATAATAATAATAATAATCATAAAGTAATAAGGTGCTTGTGTCCCTGTGCCACAAGGCCAGTGGTGGCGCAAGGGCTCAAGCATACGACGAAAACTAATTAATATTATTGCTTCGTTCTTGTGTCGAGGCAGAGCGCGGCGTTGAATTCCGCCACTCAACATGCTATGCCTCCAGAATTAGGCTATAAATCGTGAACGGAATGTCTTAACACTAGCTTCCCTCTGCTATGCGCGGGATACAGCGTGAAGCAAAAAAAAAAAACTAATAAAACACATTTCCTAAAATATCTCTTAAGTACGAAGAGCAGTGTTAACGATAGCCCCACGAAAATGCAAACAACCCTAATCTGATTCAACTCTTCAGTGCTGTGAATTTAAAAACTGGCGAAGCTGTCCGCCGGAGGACTACAAGTTACTTATAGCAAATTTGCATCGCAGTATTTACTTGGGGATTGTTTGCATTTCATTAACTCCGGTCAACAAGAGATCTAATTTATCTGCTTGTATTCTACAGTCTGTTGTATTTTAATTTCAGCAGAATCCTTTATTAAAAACGAACGAGATTTTTTAATGTAAATACGAATACGGATGTGGTGTTATGATAATACTTAATTTAATTAACGGGTATTACTTAAGTATATACATAATTATTATCTAGAAGCAATAGATGTTTGGTTTAAATTAATATGTCTATATAATTTAAAGCATGTAGTAGGTTCTATAAATTCTAAGTAGGTACCTTTTTTTTTATGGAAAAAGGATAAGGCAAATGAGCGTTCGGGTCACCTGATGGTGATCACCGCTGCCCACGACCTCGTGCAACACCAGAGGAGGTACAGGTGTGTTGCCGGCCTTTGAGGTGGAGATAGACGGGCTTTTTGAAGGTATATTGTACCGATCTGGAAACACTGCCGCGGGTAGGCCATTCCATAGTTCGGTGGCGCGTGGAAGGAAATTTCTACGAATGAATGTTATATCCTATCCTATCCTATATCTTATAAAACAAAGTCGCTTTTCGTGTCTGTCTGTTGTTTCTAACTCTTCTTCTTCTAAA
>JAKRZM010000365.1:576865-600154 GCA_036379175.1 Heliconius cydno galanthus
GAATAGTTTTAGAGAAAAACGCATTTAATTATTGACACATCACGCCGTTCACACATCAACTGTATCGAGTCAAGTTTCACTTATCCCTTACTCTCAGCAAATAAATAAGTATATTAGTTACGTTGGCCATTTAATGTAGGTCAAAACTGTCTTTTACTGTTATTCATCTTAATAAGTACTTTAGAAGTTGTTACAATATCAAAAAATACCGCGCCCCGCGACGTTTTGCTTATACAAGCGTGTCCGCCGCGCCGCCTGCCTTATACGCATCGGTGGTTCAGTGGTAGAATGCCCGCCTGGCACGCGGGCGGCCCTGGTTCGATTCCTGGCCGATGCATTCTATTTAATTTTCCTCACAGTACCCTCCGGCGAGTGACGCAGGCACCATACTACGTGAACACCACGCGCCACTCACTGCAACCTAAAAATAGAAACCCTAGAGGTACACATTGGTCATCTCGCGTCCAACGTATTCCGTTGCGCCGGTATATTGGGTCACCTGCACCTAAGGAGCAGCACTCCGCATACCCGGCCGCCCGAGGTCAGACGTCTTCTTCCGAGGGACTTTCTATCCTCCTCCAAATCCCACTCATCAGCAGTCACCTTGGTCGTTTAATCAACACCTCCCTCAGGAAACCGAGGGCCTAATTCCGATCCCCTCCCGCATCCCCTTCCATGTATCTGCTCTAAAGCAGGTTTTCGCCTGAGACCACGGTTAGAGAACCAAGGCCCTGATGTCGTTCAGAGCTACTACGGAGATGGCCGAGAGAATGTTTTAATTCTGTGCCTGGCAAAGTAAATTTAGAAGTGATTGCACGTATTTTGGAGTTATCCAATAATTATAATGTATTTCCACGCGACATAGTTGGTTACATCTTTCGTTTAAGTATTTTTGGGTAAGAGAATAGTAGGTAGTCTGTTGTTTATAATTTCTTTCGTTTAAGTTTTCTGTTATTTGTGTTATTTATTTGTGTTTATTTTAAAACAATTGGAAAATCCTTATAGAAACTACGAAAATGTGGGTTGCATTAGGGTTTAATTAATTTTCACATTATCTTAAGTGCTTTGCAAACATACATTATATGAAAAATTCAGTAGTTAAGGCGGGCGAAGCCGCGGGCGGGTCGCTAGTGAATAATAAGTCTAACTGTTGAATTTTAAAAGTCTAGTTCATTAAAAATGTTCCATAAAGACACAAATAGATCAATTAGCACTTACATCTATGTAAAACTTTTATTTTTGAAATTGTTATTATGAATGTTAATACAGCTCATATGTTGTACATTTCTCAGAAATTTTACATTATTCAAATTAATTGATATAATATCGGCTCTAGATTAAATTCCTGCGAAATACAATTGAAAAAATAATTAAATATATAGATGAATAATTATAAAAATAAGAATAATTCACACCGAATTTCCTCCACCATACACGAGCTATGTGGTTTCGGTTTTCTCTTAGACAAAGCAAGTGTAAGCTCAGAAACAGCTGTCTTCACCTAACCGCAGTTAGTAAAATGAGTCTGAATTCTTAACAACAATTACAATAGAATGAACAAACAAGCTTATTATTATTTAGAGGGTATCGAGTGTTTTCAATTTATAATGTTATCTTTCGAAGGGGTAATAGAATTTTACATGGGTTTTAATCGGCTTAATGTAAACAAATTTGCCAGATTAGGTATCTTGCTTTACTATTTTAAACTCTAAATAAAGAATTGATACCCTCATATATTATTACCTTAGTGGATTAAAAGTAACACTGTTTAAATCGGGAAATAATGTACATTCAACAATGTAAAATAAAAAAACCTTAAATTACATACTTCTATATTAGTTACCTATCTATCTCTATCTATCTACATTAGCTATTAGCACAGGTGTAACACAGGTGTAGCATAACTAATATTAGAGAATTTGTATTTTTTTGGAAAAAAAATGTTTTCCAAATATATATATATATTTCAACATGCATTTTATATACATAGTAAAAAGTAGAATGATTATGTCTCATATAATTCCAATTTTCATAAGCATAAAGACAAATTTTGTTCGTTCGTCTGTTACCAGTTTAGTAATACTGCTGTTTATGAGTGAATTTTAACTCACTTAAACTCGAATTCATATACGTCCAGTTCCAATTACGCCTCACGTTGAAATTTTTTATCGATATAATTGTCAACCTGTAGTTGCCAACGTTCAGTAGAAACACGCTATCATAAATAATTATAGCACTAATCATAGGACAACGTATATCAAGCTCGAATATCAAAAAGTCAATAAATTTAATTTAATATAATATTCTACCATTTATATATATACTAGTGGACCCGTACGCGGCTACGCCCGCTTGAACTATACGAATATTTATTGAATATATTTATGAAATTATTTTCAGTTTTCAATAGAGACATGCGTTAAGCAAGCTCATTTTGGGTGACATTTTCTAACAAAAAACTTTGCAAATCGTTGCTTAGCAACGGTCACATAGCGACGGTGTTCATCCCGAGACCCTCAAGTATCTCTACGAGTATTTTATCACAATTAAATTAGCGGTTTGGCCTTGATTGTGTAAAAGACAGACAGACAGAGTTACTTTCGAATTTATAACATAGGTATGGATTCATAGATGTGTTTCATATATCAAATACAAACAATAAATACATTTGTTAATACAAATAAAACTCCGACCATTAACAACTATTCCCAGCGATATATTACTGAATTTACGTTTGGGTATAAAATTCTAAAAAACACCCCTAAATTTTCGAAAGTGCTGACTGCGGTTGTAATTTATAGCAAAATACATAACGAAAAAGGCAGTTAAACTTTCATAGAGTTGTCGTTTATGAGAAGCGTGGCGCTATCGAGTGCTTAATCATATGTTTTACTCGGGAAATTGTTCTTGCAATCATTTAAATGAAATAAAACTAGTTGTAAAGTTTGCCTGCGTACTATGTACGTATATTACGATTTCAGTTGGAAATTGTATCCCGATTCGGAAAAACCACTTCTCTAAATTAAATATACTCGTAGGTTTGTAAAGTTTTTAGTTTTTCATATATTTGTTAATATTGATGAGTTTATAAACTCGTTAGTCCTTTAATGGTTTATATGTTTTTCGAGGTATATAATGTTGTATTATATATAGAATCAAATTAAAATTATAGAAGTTTAATTATATCAACTTATATGTAAGCTTGTTCAAATTTTTAAAAATATTTTTGATATTGGTTAAAAATTTATATTCATTAACTACATATAGAAAGCATATTATAATATAGTAATTAGATTTTTTAAAAATAATAACTACTCTCGAATATTCAAGAAAATCATAGAAAATATTATGATTCGAGAGTTTTTAAGAAGTAATAGTTTTTGTCTAATATTTTTGTATGGTTCCTGCATCAGCAACTTTTCCTTTTATCTATACTAATATAATAAAGCGGAAGAGTTTGTTTGTTTGTTTGTTTGTTTGTTTGTTTGAACGCTAAGATCTCTGGATCTACTGGATTGATTTACTTTGTTTTTGTTTTGTATAAAAGCTGCATTCTTCAGAAGTGCTATAGGCTATATAATATTACATTAAACATATATTCTAATAAATTAAAATACTTTCTAATTTGACATGCAATTTATTCTGCCATGTTAATAACAACCGTCGTCGCTACGCGACCGCGTTCGTTACCGCGTCATTTTGATATTCATCCTTATGAAAATAAATATAATAGTCACTTTTAGCATTTCATCTAGATTGAAATTATATTTCTATAGAAATTATATTCTTATATTTCAAGCAGGCGTAGCCGCGTCCGGGTCCACTAGTACCGAATAAAATTCTATTTCCGCGAATTTCTTCATAGTAAAACTAAAAAAATCTATTAAAAGTGAGGCATTCAAGTAAATGAGGGCTTCCATATATGTATGTATTTGTGTAACTGCACTGCGGCTCTAGACCTGGTCTAAGAGAAAAGAATCTAGCAATACGAGAGGCCACCGTTTTTCATTAGTTTAATGGACTAACTTTCTGTTACTTTTTGTGATTAAATATTTAAGTTAGTTCGCGTTGGTAATTATATTATTATATTTCAACGCGGACTGTTTATACGGTCCTTTTTATCTTTTCAGTTCGTTGCTTTAAATTTAACATGTAGGTTTGTGACTTTTATTTTTTGTTTGTATTATAACTATATCTTATTAAAGTTCTTTATATGACATATATTATTTGGAAGGTTAATGACAAATATATGTACTTATTTGGCACTGAGGAAAAAAAACAGAGTAAAAGTAATAAACACTACTTTTATATTAAAATAAATATACATAATTATATAAAATGAAAATGCTAATAATATAAAATATTATTTAAAAAAAAAGCTATATAAATCTTATAAAATATTCAAAGTAGAACCGTAGGGGTCGTAAATAACGGCACAATTAATGACGTGGAACGCTGATATCCGCAAAACAAGTAGCAGTTAGAATAGATTTATGTCATATTATAAAGGGGCTGTTCACCTGCTAATAAAGGTTTACAATGTGCCCTGGAATAGGATTTTAGTACTAGGTGTTGAATTAATTAAAACCACTTAACGATCAAGACTTTTAACGTTGTTAGAAAATGGAAAGTTACTATTAATTTATAAATAGTATATATTTTATTTTATAATTATATATATTGCCAAGAACATTGTATTATGTAAAAACGACAATTAATAACACTTCAGAGACTGAAACATATTAAAGAGTAACTAAACTTTTTTTAAATAGTTTGAATCTAAGCAAGCTTCCTATATTAGATAACGTCTACTATTTTAATAACGCACCTCCAGATTTTTTAATATAATTTTTCTACAAGGTTTATATATAAAAAGTTCACAACTATACCTTAGTCGATTTTCTTCACTTTTAGGTTGGGGTGCTCTTAACTTTTAATTTGGGGAGGTCTTATTTAATCATGTCATCCTATATTAATAGTAATTATACAAATCGAAAATAAAAAAAAAATCTATTATATAAATTAATATTTCAGTAGATAATTCGATGAAAATTACAGAGAATCATATGCTATTATATAGATACCTTTTGCAAGTGACACTCCTTTGTATTAATGTCAACTGAACAACCCACCCAACTTCGTCATACCCTTTGTAAAATATTCTTTTATGTGTAAAAAGTAATAAAAATATGGTTGTAATAGTAAATAATTTATAGTAAATAGTTCATATAGACGAGGACAGGCTGATGATGATGATGATGATGAGGAAATAGTTCATATAGATATTATATTTGGCAACGATGATTTTTATTCCATTGTTAATCTAAAGTATTTTTTTTTATTATATGTTATTTAATATTCTGATTTTAATTAGTATTGTCTATTATTAGGGTTCCATTCAGGTCTAGGGTCCAATCAAAAGATACGAGCATTTATGCATCGTTTTTACTGCATTTTGTATAAAGTTTCTCGCCCAATCAAAATCAACAGGGTAGGGTACTTCTTGTGAACAATTATGAAATTTTGCATGATATGTAATAACAAAAAAAATATTCAAAAAGAAAAAAGGAAGCCAGTCGTGGCGCAGGGGCACAAGTGTGTGACTGTAAACACGATTGGTTGTGGGTTCGATCCCCACTCGAGGAAATGAAATATTAACTTAAATTTATATTTCCATTTTCTATGCTCTGGGCGTTGAGTTTCGCCACTTAACACGCAATGCCTCTAAAATTCGGCGGAAAGAGTGTCTTAACACTAGGAGAACCTGGCCTGCCCACCCTACCTACCCTGATGTGTACGAAAACAGCTGATCAAAACCTATAGCGCGGAAGTAGCACGGAACCTGCGGTACAAAAAATGAAAAAGCCAAGATATTCTAGACAAATTGCGATTAGAACACCAAATTCAACTTCCGTAAAGTAAAAGTAAGTTTCTTAAAATGCTGTTTAACTTAATTCCTTATTAAGTAAAAGCAAACTTTTAATATATAACTTAGCTTCTAGTTTAAGTTTTTTGACTTTTTAAGCTATGATTTCAGCGCTTTGCACCGCTGGTCCATACTGCCAAACTTTTTTTATTCTGCTAGGAGGTGACGCGGGCAACGTTGACTCGTTTGGCAAATGGCCAAGTTTGCCAGTTGAGCTACGTTTTAAACCTTCAAAATATTACATTTTGTACGTGTAAATGCAATTTATATGGTGATAAATAAAATAATACGTTACAAAATAATTAAGCAAAGTCGTAAAGTGTGTGTACATTCATTTTTGTATGTGTTTTTTGTAATTAACAGTCTCCTTGTAATTGAAAAAATCTTAGTAAAGTATATGAATAAAATTTTATGTAAAATTTCAATATACCTGTTTCTTCTTTTTGGCATTAACCCTGGCAGATGTTGCCAGGGTTTGCCTTCTTGCTCAACCTACTCCACTATGTGCGGTTTTTGACATTCTTGGTGGTTAGTCCATTGGCTCTCATGTCCTGCGTCACGACAGCCAGCGCTTCCTTGGATGTCCGGGATGTCTCATTCCAGTGACAGACATAGCATCTGAAACTGTTAACGTACTACGTTACGTATGACATATTTTTCAGGTCACTTACAAAACCATACAGCTTTCTTAACTGTATTTAGAAATTAGAGCATTGTACTGTAATTGGTGAATTAACATAAAAATATTACAAATATAACAACAAAAATAAAGGAAAATTGTCAGTTACTATATCAAAATTATTTCAAAAGGAACGTTAACTATGATTTACTATTCTAAACTAAACACGTGAAACAGTCACGTAAATCATCTCCAGTGACAACGGCTTAGAGCGGCTTCGTTACAAAATTTATGAATATTATTTTTTATTCTATTCTGTTTATGTTGGACAATATATTAGTAAAATGCATGAAAAACAATGGCAATTTAACTAATTATATATATTTGAAAAATTATATACTATATACTGAGATCCACCGTTGATCGTCTCTTGAAGGTTATATAGCGGTATTTAATCTTCAAAGTAAACGAGGGGTCTTATAAGTTTGTCTGTCTGCCTGTCTGTCTTTGCGTCTGTGAGCCTGTTTGTGGCACCATAGCTACTGAACCGGTAGACTATTTTGAGATCGATTTTTTAAAATTGATTTTTGTTTCTTCATCACCTTGTTCATCGCGGTGGTATGTTTAATGAAAATCGGATCAGCTCTTTGCTACAAGCTTTTTACCAAGACGAAATAGCATTATTAATTTAAAATTTAAATTTCTATTTTTTCGCTCTGGTGTCAAGGCACAGAGCGGCGTTGAATTCCGCCATTCAACACGCAATGCCTTTTAAATTAATTCCGACGTTCGAACGAAACGAAACGAGGGAACTAAACGTCAATTCTTAATGTTTAGTTCCCTCTGCCTACCCTGCTGTGAGGGATACTGGGGGAAGCAAAAGATCGAACCCACAACCAGTTGCGTTTACAGTCATATTTTCTGTTTCTGCGCCACGACTGGCCTCAATACATAATATCGTCACAGTCATTTTGTTAGCATAACGATCCACATAGAAACAATAACGACAATATACGGTTCTCTAGTTTCGACTATGCTCCGTGAGGTGTCGCATAAGAGGTGATAATTTTCATCATATCTCTCGTCGTATGAGAATATAAAATGTTTAGCTGACTGACAGTATTACTTGGCACCAACGTCTTTATAGTTATGTCGTATAAAAATATATTATTCCTTTATATGTAGGTAGTTTAAGGTGATGAATTAAAAATAAATTTATTTTGAAGAGGTGCGTCGCCTTTTATTTTGTTAAATTAAATAAATAAATTGATTGATGCGCGGCCGTCGTGGTGCAGGGGCGTGTGACTGTTAACGTGACGGTTGTGGGTTCGATTCTCATGCGGGGGAATTAATTATTATTTATTTTATGTTTTCATTGAGACACACAATGTCTCGAAAATTCAGTGAAAAGTGAGGAACGGAGTGTTTTAACACTAAATTCCCTCTGCCTACCCTACTATACACAGCTTGCTATATGCTGAAAAAAAAGATTTAAATATACTTTAAAAATTTAGCATAGAAACGGAGAGCTGTATGTTACCAATAATTCTCTATTTCTCAAATTACATATATTAAGATATGAATATGTAAAAAAAAACATTTTAGCATAGATATGTATGGAAAAAATGGTATACATATACCATGTTGAATTAATAAAATTCCATAAATATATTACATCTAAATAACCATCGCAACAGTGTGACGTAATTTACTGCGTTAAAACTAGCACCCTTAATATCGTAAATCATTTTCGAACCCCCAAAGAGAAAACTGGCCTATGAAATGTTTTTCATATTGCCACAAACTTTAATTAAAAATATTAAATACTATTTTTTATAGGTCAAATTTCTAAAAAAAAGTATACGTCATCTAATATTTTTATAGCAATTTTTAAATTTATAGTATATTTAGTTCTAATGGAAAGGTGAGCTATATCAATTAATGATTCGTTTTTAAGTTTAGTCAATTTAACAGAAAACTGTAAAAACAAAGCAAAAATTTTGCGACAATAACGGACGAATAAATAATATTATGTAATAAATAATATTATGTAGACGTAATAAAAACCTAGCACAGAATTTCTTTATTCAGAAAAGTTTAGAAGTAGAATTATTCTGTCAGCATACTCCATAGGTAGGTACCCTATCTCCTTTTTTTTTGCTTCCCGCTGTATCCTGCACACAGCGGGCATAATATACAATTACAAGTGTGTTACTATCGTTATTACAGTAACACACTTGTAATTGTATATTATATAATGCTTTAAAATGAAAAAAAAAAAACTATTGAATGTGCTCACAGCCTTACGCTACGTAACACGTATATGTCCAGACGTCTTAAAGCCTTATTGGAACACACAGTAAAAGGAAGCATTTTATGACGGACGTGTAATGTAAACGTCCAGTTATGGCACGACTACAACAAAGACCTTATTTCTTAAGGCTTGAAAATGAAACTTTAGTACAGTAGTTAAACCATAAAACGCAACGAATATAGAATACGAAAAAGTAAATAACTTTTTCTTTTTCTACGTAGCGTGTTAGTTTGGTTAATTAAAAACTAGAATAGACTAGAATATGCTATGCATTTATTTAGGCATATGATGAATTTTATATATTCTCGTAGACCGTAAAAAATATCGTGTATATTTCCTATATTTTCTTCTCTTCTTTTCTATTTTCTCTTCTATCATTTTATAATATACTAGCGGACGCGCGCAGCTTCGCTTGCGTATTTAAGGGTGAATTCTAATAACCCATGAAACATGTGTTCAATGATATATTTTTAAGAGTCTAAATTTCAAATTTTATAAAAATCGGTGGCGATTTAAAGANCTAAATCGCCACCGATTTTTATAAAATTTGAAATTTAGACTCTTAAAAATATTTCATTGAAGACATGTTTCATGTTAAAATTCACCCTTAAATACGCAAGCGAAGCTGCGCGCGTCCGCTAGTATTCTATATAGAAAGTTAAATCATTGTTTTTTCTTGTCCACTTACAAACGTCTTCAGGTACATTCGCGGTTGTGTCGACAGCAAGACTTTTACTTTTAAACCGTGGTTTAAATATTAACTGCTATTGGTAACGTGTACCATATTTTTTTCTGATGGCAAATATCTTATTTAATATCTTAAATTCTTCTGATGGATACCTTCTAAACTTCATATTATATTGCAAATTTAACTTTTGGGATACTGTTACTTCGAAATCTGTAAAAGTTATTGGATTACTCACCGTTACTAAGATAAAAGGTTGTAACCACTAGATATATGACGAGCCGAAGCATTATTCAATAAATATATATATTTTAAAGGAGGTCGGGGAATCAGCTACAATTTTAGAACTGTTGAGTATTAATAACGAGGGCTTTGTTAATACCATTATATTTACAAAAGCATAGTCATACAGTTAGATAATTAAATTTCAAATACGATTCACTGAATAGAGAATAATAAATAAGCTATTTCGTTGGTTTTATATGAATAATATTGTATTATAAAATATATTTATTTTGTGTTATCACTATGGAGATAATTTTAAATATTCATTGTTTTAATAACTTTTGCAAACTGAACAATTAACTTAATAATTTAATTCTATATTGAAATTGTATTTATTTGTTTTAATTTGATATATTGAAAAAGTTAAATATAAGCAAATAATTTCATTTAAGCTTTTAATGTTTTTAAATTTCAAGGATTATTTTTGATTTTAAAGTACATATGTTATTGCAATTCTAGGCCGTTGGTAAGTTTTAGGCCGGATCCACACTAGTGCCAGGGTTCGTTCTCAACATCTCATAGAGTCAACGCTAGGCACACTCTCCTAAAACTCAATACTTCACAGTGAGCGACATACAAACAAAGTGAGCTTCCGCCAAAAATTTTCAACCACCCAAAAAAAAAAAAAAAAATTTAAGGCAAGAAAAAAAATATTTTAAGTACTATACGCTAAACAAAGGAAGCATTGCGTTATATTCATTGCGGCTGGAAGCTATAATTACGACAATAACAGGTAACCCATTCACTTCATTTCTTATGCTCCTAAATCACGTTTTTGTTTGCTGATGACAGCCCTTTGTTTTGAAATCGCTATGGCCGGGTTACGTTCATGTTTAACAACTCATAGATTGTACTGATTGTGGACAAAGGGTTCAAATGTTTTAGGTTTTTTTTAATAAGATTCAATAATATAATTAATATCTTTGAATATTTTATATATTAATTGATAATTTATTATTAAAGTTTTTTACGATAGCTCTTAAATTATTCTAGAAAATATTGAACTAAATAGGGTAATGCTACCATATTTCAATTACAAATATAAAAAATATATAAAGCTAAAAATATATTTTTTTGTTTCCTGCAGATATGTTCAAATTGTTTTAAATTTGTACGAGTATTAGAAAAATAAAAATAAAAATCTTGTTATTGACATTAATGTTAATGGCCTTAAGGCCCCAGTAATTGACATCTAATTATAGATTAAGAAAGAATATATGGAAGCCAATACAAATCATCTTGTAGTAAAACGAACTGTGCTGTACATCTATAGCGGGATAGGCAACGAGAATCTAGTGCTAAGACACTCTGTTTCGCAATTTTTGTATTCACCATTTAAGAAATTTATATATTTATTTTCGGACCTTAAAAAAGTATCGATTATTGGTGTTTGTCAATTACTGGCACCATTACCCTACTCATCAATAGCTACTTCACGAAATTATATTTAATTTGTTGTGATGTTCTTAGATTTTGTAACATTTATTAAAGTTAATTGAGATCGATAGAGTTGTAAAGATATAATATCAAAATTTGGGTTATTAATGAAATAGTTCAAGTTGGAACGATTCTATACTATTTGATTGAACAAGTTTAAGGGTCAGAACCAAAGTCAATTAATATTGCTTAAATAGGAAGTTGGATTATGTAATCTTCGACATTCGGTTAATATTTTAATAATTAAACTAATAATATATTAAGTTAAAGAAGGCAGTTGAGATACTACTCCGTTCCCTTTATGACACTTCCGTTCTCTACTCGACTCGTAAAATAATTACTAAATGGACTCGTATACCTAAAACGTTTAAATAACATTTACAGGACAAGCGAGTTTAAATTTTAAACTAATAATATATTTACAACAAAATTATAGTCTACGATCAGCACAAAAGAGGATGCAAGCCAAACAACTCATTACTCGACCCCGGTCGTTAGCATAATATGAAAGTACTACCAACGTAAAATAGACAAAGCTGTGAGTCAGACTGTTATATAAACGATTTAAAATGCATAGGTGCACATTTCAAGGTTAATTCTTAGGATGGTTTATTAATATAAATATACGTATTTGAATGCAGTAAACTTTTTCTACGATAAATATTTTTGGTTCTAGCATTTTTTAAAAATATTTTAAAATATTAAAATATTTTTGGTTTTTAGATAGAGATATTTGAGATTTTAAATTTTAGTTAAATTTGCACAAAATTGGTTCTTACTTTAAATCAATGGCTTACTGTAATATCAGAAGTATATACATAGAAATTTTATGTAGATTTTCTATTACGACAATATCAATTAAAATATGTAATTTTTTTTAGTGTCTATACGACAATTCGACTAATATAAAATAAACTTATTTTTGTCCAATAACTGAAATAAATATTCTTCAATGACGTAAACGTACTTTTACATAAATTTGAAAGCATTCTGTTTTAATTGCGCCATAAATAAATGATTCTAATTGGTTAATTATCTTGTGAGATATTATCCTTTGTTTACTGTTCCGCAGGTAGAGTCAAATATACATACATACAAACATACATATCAACATAATTATGTTTAGCACATATAAGAGCTATCGAGGAGTATATGAGTGTGTCATAAATTCTAAGCTAATTACTGGCAAGTGTCAGAAGCAAAGCCATATCGCGTAAACAACTTTACGCCATAAGTCAGTTACAATTTCAAATAAACTTCTGCGTATTCCACACGCCTAATGTGGAATGTTAAGATTCGATATCATATCTTATCTTTTGTATTGAATTATGGTTTATATATATTTTTTAGCTATAGCTAAATATATAAACATTTTTCTACAAAAACGCATTTCCCCGAGTGGGATTCGAATCCACGACTATTGTCTTGTTGATGATAGAAGATATATACTGCCCCGTGAAAACTTAATTTAAAGGTAATTTTGGATAAAAGAAATCGCCATAACATTTATGGTGATACAAATGGAAGATGGCAGTGTCTTAACCGTAGGTTCCTTCTGCCTACCCTGTTAGGTGCGGGATACAACGAAAACCTGAAAAGAAACTGCTATATTGAATTATAATTTTGGATATATAACCACAATTGCGAGCAAAACTACACACTCTTTACTTTTTCAAGTAAAACAGGACTAATATTAACTGGCTTTTATGAAAAGCAAACCCGCCCCAGTTCCGAAGCTTTTATTTCAATTCAATAGGAGATTTTAATAAAGCACCTGAAAAAGTTCTTTCCAACGCAGAAAATGAGCTAAATGTATGTTTTAATAAATACTGTAGGAACGTTTTGTGTACAATACATTTTTTACGTTTCGAACTAAATTACAACCTTTTACTGTAAATTTATGTTTCTAAATGAAAATTCGAAACAATTTTTAGTTATTCTTTGTTCTCTTTAATGTATTCTTAAATTTTTAATGTACAATCGGTTGACCCCAGTAGATCTGGCGTGGTTTTTGTTTAAAGCGACAGGACGGCTACCTACTAGAATTACCTAGGTACTTAACTGTTTTTTAACCTGTGACTTATTTACACTGATTTTTAAATCCTATACAAATAATTATAATTATAAGCACAAAATGTCTACAATTACTAAAATTTAAAAAACGTTTACTTCCCTTTACAATATTTAAAGGAAGTCGTAAAAATAATTTCGAGATTTCATTACTAATTGACGACGTATTCAAACGTAGCAACCGTGGAAAACAGCAGAATGGACTGCCGAGATTGGATTGGGGCCGAGTCCAACTGTATATTAAGGTAAACGTAGAAGCTTCCTATTACGTCCAGTTTTGTATGTCCATTTAAACCTTTTTATGAAGATTTAAAACGTGTTTAAAATATTTTTGAGGCCCGTCTTGGCGCAGGTAAACGCCGATACGTTTTGGGTTCGATTCTCACTGGAGCAAATAAAATATTTAATATTTTAATTTTTTCGCTCTGGTGCGGGTTGAGTGCCTGCCATGCGCTACAAGTGGGATACAGTGTGAAGATGAAAAAAAAAAATAGATACGGAGATGATAAGGCAATTAAAAATAAATTCATTTTCGAATAAATAAAATATATTTCTTATATTATTCCTGATTTCCCGTTACGTTTCCGTTGTGTATCTTGTGGAGGAAACAGAAATTCAACAGTTCGCTTTGTTTAAACCAGATCAGGCAAATATGTTCACTACAAACATTGACTGAGTCGTGTATACGAAAATCTGACCTGGGCCTGCAGTGGGCTATGTTAAAAAAATATACATTTAAGTCTTACAAAAAAAGGTTGTAATTTGCCTACGGGTACAAATTCATCATAACGAGTTAAATAAAAACAAAAAGGTACAACATTAGATGGGCTCTACGATAAGTCATATAGGTACATTATACAACAAGGACTAAATATATGTATTTAATTATAATTTAAGGACATATATATTTAATTATAATTTATACGTATACTATGAAAAGATAAAGATTTTTAGAATTTGTATCCCGCATGTAGCTTGTAGACAAGGAGAGCCTAGTGTTAAGACACTCCGTCCCCCACTTTCTGCCAAATTCTAGACGCATTGCGAGTTGAGTGGTGGAAGTCAATGCCGCGATTTGCCTTGGCATCAGAGTGAAGAAATTAAAATATAAAATATTTCATTTCATCGAATGGGAATCGAACTTGCAACTTGTCGGGTTTACAATCACACTTGAGCAATGCGATTTGACTGTCCTCAAATAGGAATTACGTTAATAAAAAAGTTAATATTCTTATACTATCAACGTGAATTGTGAAAAAAATAAAAACTATACGAAAATTTCCCAAATGTTAAGGAAGTCAAACAACTATTGAGTAAGTTTTCGAGTAATTTGCTCTTGTACGTAACTCGCGGTAAGCGTTTGATGTGGGAGTGGCCGGGCTCTTGATTGCAGACATTTATCTTGTGGTCGGCTAATTAGCTGCGTAAGGTATCGGCTTTGACGTTAGAGGTCGTGTTGCTTGACGGGTCCTCATTGATCGATGGTGTAATATCCTATTGAATTTTAACTCATTTTCATGTTTAGTTTAGCTGAATCCTGCATATAGCAGAAGGAATTTATTGTTAAGACACTCCTTTCTTCACTTTCCGTTGAATTTTCGTTCCATGTTGGAAATTGGAATGCAGCGCCGCGAGTTTCTCTTGGTACCAGAGCGAAGAAATAAAAATATTATTTAATCCTTTCCCCGAGTGGGGATCAAACCCAGAACCGTTGCGCTTACAGTGACTAGCTTATACACTTGCGCCAATACGGCCTCTCACCGAGGGATACTTTTTTATAATACATTTTAACGATTAAAACAATATCCAAAAGATAAAGATTAACACTTTATTAAAAGCGTTAACGTTAAAAAAAGAAATACAGGTTTATTTTTAATACGGATTCCAAAGTCTTTTGGCCAGCGTGTCTTAATGAAGGCGGCGCGGAAGTGGTGCTCGTAAATACTGGCGCGTTTCGTTTTCCGTTTCCGCGCGGTTGCCGCCATTACTTCTGTTGCACGTCTTATTCAAATTACATACCCGCTTTATTCAGTGTAGGTACGGAACTATGTTACGAGAAAATTGCCTACCTACCATAAGGTTATTAAATAATTGAATCTAATCTAATATTTTACAGCCGTTTTTATGTTTATTTATTTTTTTATTTACATAAGATTCACGCTGTATCTCGCGCACAGCAGGGTAGGCAGAAGGAACATAGTGTTAGCACTCTCCGTTCCCCACTTTCAGCAAGGTTTTTTATTTTCATTCCTAAAAAACTCATTTATTTTAGGAATGACATTATTAAGCAATTTTTTCAATTCAATTAAGCAGAACAGCTAACCTAAATGTTTATTTAACATCGAAGGTAATAAATCTTCTCTATATAATATCTTCATAATTTTTTTATAAAACATCGTCATTATTGTTTTAATATCTTCGTATTTTGTATATAATCTTGATATTTTTAAACATGAATTCAATCAAATACAATTTTGCTTACTACTGCTTACGCGTTGGAAACGCTTTATGCAATAAATTGAAATGTGAGCAGCAGAGAATGCTAAGGACAATTCAGCACTCTACTGTTACAGAGTAAGTAAATCACTATGATTTGTATGAAATGAACCAAATTGAGGACGGTATGTGACTGTAAGCGCGGCAGTTGTGGGTTCGATTACCGCTCGGGGCAAGAACTATTAGTTATTAGTATTTTCATTTCTTTGCTCTGGTAACAAGGCAAAGCAAAGAGAAACAAGTATATAAGAATTTCGACGTAGCTCGATGAGAACGTATGGTTTAGTAGGCCAGGGCGTTTGTATGGTTTCCAAGAGGTGCGGGTTCAAATCCCAATACGTTAAAAATTCTTATATGTTTTCTTAAAAGTATAAGTTGGTAATTATCTTTCCTAGCTAATTATTTTTCTAATCATCAATATGTAGAGTAATGCGGTCAACATTGACTTTTAAATTAAGTTTTCTACAGTTTAGCAATGAAAATTTAATAATAAGCATTTATGCAACATATATTGGTGTTATTATTTTAACTTAAAATTACCGCAAATAAATATAATATTTTATAAGTGCACTTGGAATTTAGCTTCAAACATTAAGAAATGAGTAAACTTAAATAAATGTACAGTAAAAAATCTGAAACAACTAAGCTTTTGTACAAACTTTATTTATTCACAAGGGTGTGAAGATCGCGCAAAAGTTAGCCAGGATTTTAAAACTTGCAAAGCTTAGAAACAAGTCACATAAAGCACTTACTTTTTTACAATATTTCTTATATTCGTATATATTTATTATTTTATAAGTATGTATTCATATAAATTTGGTTCAGTAATTCTGTTAAATGTAAATGAAATTTATTAGAATAGTATGATAAACGTTATATTTATTCTTTTTTGTATGACGAAAATATCCCTTTCAAAAGCTATGTTTAAAATTTCAAGTAACTGAATTATAATTATGTATGCGCAAATTATTCTTTTTAGGTGCTTCCTGCATGCTCATCATATTTAGATCAGTAAAATATCTGTTTTCCAAATACTTTTAAAAATTTATATTTTTATGATACCTTTAAAATAATTTCCTAAAAAGGGTAATTATTTTCCCTGTGGAGTTAACAAATTAACCTTTTGGGGTAACTAAGTATCTATAGTACTAATGAAAAATCTTATTTTCGAGAACATGTGAATAAAAAATGTATGTAAACGAGGCTTTATGACTTACATCAAACAAAATAGTATGACAAAAAGTGAAAAATATTTCATAAAATTTCAGGAAATGGTTGAAACACTTACATTTAACGGCATATAAAGTTTCCGTCGTGTTTAAAATGCATGTCGTGCAATGTGACTTATAGCAACAACTCGCGCTGCTACTTCCAACTTGTCTTTTATTTGAAAGATTATGTTTTAAAAGATTCCTTTTAGGCTTTACATATCTTTTTATTAGTGAGGAAAATAAATATTTAAGATGGTTTTATTCCTATAAAATGTTAAATTAGGTATATATATGAAGAAAAATAATAAAAAGATAACATTTATTTTATCTTTTAGAAGAGCTCTTTCTCTTTAAAGAAACAACTATTATCTATTGATAACTGCTTAAATAAATAAATATCGCTCTATAGATACAGGAAAGATACACATTCTTATTTGAGAGATAGATATGTTGAGGCTGTCGTGGCTTTGGGGCTGTAAGGTAATGGGTGTGGGTTCGATTCCCACTCGGGGTTATGAATTATTATTTATTAATATTTTCATTTGCAAAGGCAAAATTGTGGGGTTGAGTTCTGCCGCTAAACACGCAATGCTTAGAAAATTCGAAGGAAACTGGGGCACGAAATGTCTTAACACTTTTCCTGTATACCCTGCTGTGCGGGATACAGCGTGAAACTGAACTTCTATAGTCAAAAAAAAAAAAACATTAAATTACATTTAAAAAATAAATATAACATACTATAAACGTCATTGTTCGTATAAAGGCATATATTCGAATAATGCTCGCTTAACCTTAGTTTGTAGTGAATGAATTCACTTTGTTTAGAGCAAATGAAACGAACTTCCTCCGGCAGATTGCAGCGCTCGTATTTATGTGAGAGTTTGGCTTTTACGGGCAACTCATATATTGTGTTCTCACCTTTGTTTTTATTATAAAAATACAATAGATTTTTCTTTCGCGTTTAACTCGATGCATTATTTTTTGTTGACACAGAAAAAAAATATTTAGAAATTTAAAGTAGGTCATAAATCTTCTATATATATAAAATCGAAAGGTCACTGACTCATCACGAAATCTCGGCTAACTACGTGTGCTAGGAATCTCAAATTTTGCATAGGAATTATTTATAGGACGTAGGTGCTCGCTAAGACGGGAATTTGCAATATTTGACTCCTAAGGGGTTGTTTTTGGGGTTGAAAGTTTGTATGAAACTTCATTACTACAAATGCTAGGAGTTTCAAAATTTGCATGGACATCACTTATAGGTACTCATGGAGACAGAAATTAATAATAACGCGGGCAGGCCGCTAGTTTATATATAAAGACAGTCAGTGTCCTTTCTTGGCGTTTCAGCCTTGACATTACTGGACGAAGGTCATATATAAAATATGAGAAAGGCCTGCATGAAGAGGTTGATGACAGTGACAGTGACAATGGACGATTCGAAGTTCTCTCTGGCCCCTCTACATTTTCTTTTCATTGGTCTCCACTGTCCGAGTTTTCTCTCTGCCTAACCAAATTGGAATTCTACTAATGCTTCCTTCTAGGTAAGTTCTATAGAGAATTATTATTTTAATATTTTTTTTTTATATATATGTGTACGTACACATAAAAATGAAATTTAAACTCGTCGCACTTTGGCCTCCGGCTAAGCTCATATGAATTTGTTTGGCAATATCAAAACTTTTTCTATAAAACTATTTGCCATTCGAATAAAAATATTCGTCTAATCCATTTTCATTTTGCAACTGTCGATTTATCTTTGACTTTTATACTACTTTAATAGCTACTATAAAAGAAAAACAGAAAACGCGATATAAATAATATTAGGGTGTTGAATTTCGAGGATGTTGTGGTACAGTGAGATATGTTTGTAAAACTGGTGTTATGAGTTCGATTCCCTTTCGGGGTTTCAGGGAATTGTAGCAAACAATTTTTAAATTCCTCTTACTTCTTTAAGCACCTAACGTTATAGGCAGCTTAGTCAATTGTGCTGTATTCATTCATCATCAACATGATATTTTAAAATATATAATATACAAAATGAATATAAACAAAGTACATTAACATATAGTACGTATAAATTTGTTAATTGGTTACAATATATACCTATACTTTAATACTAATTGCTATAAACTTTTAGGTATGTGCTAAAGTTGGATTTAATTCGTAAATTTCAGATTCCATGAACACAAACAATTATATTTAAACTTTGTGTTACAATATCTGTGTTATAAGAGTTAAAGAAAATTATCTAAACTAATCCGTTGTTTAGTTAGACCCAATACATTGAATTTTGTTTAGCTAACAACTGCAATACTTACATTTTTACGGGAATCAATTATTACATTCATCTATAATAAGCTTAATATATCAAAAATACATATATAGAAATTTAACATAGAACTGCTACAGATGCTCAATAATTTCCACTACCACTTTCCGCCGAAATCTTGTGTTCTTGTTTTGAATGGCGAAACTCAACACCACGCAAAATTACAACAAAATAAAATAAAAATTAGCTTCACGCTGTGTCCCGCACACAAGATAAGCAGAGGGAACTTAGTGATAAGACACTCCGTTCCCCACTTTCTGCCGAATTCTGGAGGCATTGCGTGTTTAGTGGCAGAAGAACTTAACGCCGCGTTTTGCCTCGACTCCAGAGCGAAGAAATGGAAATATAAACGTAAATAAATATTTCACTTCCTCGAATGGGAATCGAACTCACAACCGTCGCGTTACACCCACACCCTATATATACTAGTATATTGGTATCTATAAGGCCAATTAAACGTCAACAAGATAAATGTTTTCAATTAGCTGGTTGTTCCACGACCTTTTTGTCCTTCCCGTCGTGTCGTATGCTTGACAACAAATTACTCACAAATTAGCTTAATCAAGTACATACTTTAACAATTTGTTTTTTTTTTAAAGCTAAAATACAGGCAGCCATTTTTAATAGATTTCTTTTTTTTAATAAAAAACACTAAGTAGTGTTTCTAGTAGAAGCACTATAATAATTGTAATTTAAATTGAACAGAAACACAATATCAGAAACTTACTGAAATAACAGTTGAAACTAACTTTGACCAAACTATGGAAAATTTAACGGCAGACTTGTGTTTAGTCTAATTATGTTTCCGCCTCCTTTGCTTTGTTGTATTTTAGTATAATCATTATACTAGTGTTGTTTACAGTAGTTACTTCTAAATATTATCTTTTGAAAAATCTTTTTGTAAGAGTTTTTGTGGCGTCCTTGTGGGACACCATTTAATAAGGTAAACGTGACGGTTTTGGTTTTTTTTTAAGTTTCATCAAACATCTCATCAGTTGCCAAAAAGCAATCTCTGGAATCCAGGCTAATAGGGATAACGGAGTGTCTAGACACTTGGTTATCTCAGCTTGTCCCTGCTATGCAACAAAAAAGTCAAGTTAAAAAAATAAGAATTTCCAAATATTTTTACTGAAATTTAATTTCTTTTTAATTTTCAAAAAAAATTGCGAAATGTGCGTCTCCCTAAATTGTAATGAGTGATTTATCGATTTTCAACAGCTGCGCCTTACTTTCCATGCGAAATGAATGTTTAATCAATTAATTTTCTTTGTTTCATATTTTTTCTCTTGAAATAAGTTGTCTATTGCCGATATATATTATTGTGATTTAATGATTTATTTATATAACTATATAGAAATCATATACTATTAAAAATTTTATTACATTGATACAATACAAAATGTAACAATAAATTAGCGTTATTTCATTTAAGCATTAATTAAGTATACTTAAGCTGTCTATTGAACAATATTTTGAAGTAATATAATTAACAAACATAAGTCATTATTATTTTATAATAATTAAATTAATAGCTTTAAAAGAGTGTTTACTAAAGTTTTAATTATTAAAGTACTGTAATTATTATTCAAATAACACGAAATTTTTTAAATGAAGTACCTAATTACCCTACCCTTTTATACCTTATTATATTTCTGATTCTCTTTCGCCTCGTCTGTTGTCATCAACCTCTTCATATGTCATGCCTCTCCGGGAGGTCCGGGAACGGAAGTATCTTAATGTGAACGGAATATCTTAACAATATGTTCCCAGGTTCCCTTTGCCTACCCTTCTGTGTGCAGGATATAGCGTGAACCTAATGAAATAATAAAATAAATATTGCATATTATCTTTTCTAAAGAGTTTATAAGAATGTGTCTACTGTTTCGGTATATTGTTCTTAGGTAGCGTAAGATTTTTTTACCATTTATTACCCAAAAATTTTTTTATAAAATTCTAATACCAATAACATAGTTTCTATTAAATTACAAGTAATATATGATTTCAGTAGACGACGAGTGCTCTAATATTGCAGGTAAACTAACTGCAATCTGCTTTTAAGTAATCAGACTGACTATGCGGGCCGCTTCCAGGCCCAGGCGAGGTAATCTCGACCAATACTACTAAGTGAACAAAATGCTACTTCTATTTGGAATTCAATAAATTGCCGTACTAAGGTATAAAATATTGGAAAATTTAGACTTGTTGTTCACAAGCGTATACTAATGTTTTTTGTATTTACGATATTTTTAGTATATCGAAAATATAAGTAAAAAAATATATTTTACATAGATTTGTAAATGTATGTAAAAAAGAGAATTAATATGAATTTTTCATCAGAAGTTTGGATTGGTACTGTGGTTACTATAGGATATGTATGGATTGGTAGGATAGGAGTTGACTAAAATCAGAAATCCCATTTAGAACATATTTACCGAACTGGTTACCGAATTATTCAAGTTCTGTGACGGAACGAACTTGAAAATTAAATGTTTCATTCCTCTAAATGGTACTCGAACCCACAACCATCGCGATTACTGTGCTACGACGGTTTTCTACTAATTTTAATGTCAGTGGAAAAACTTATTACGTATTACTGTATTATATTATTTAATTATAATATTGAAGAAAGAATATTTTAAAAACAAAAATATATAAAGATATTTATTTAGGTACACACGGTACTTGTTTATTTTGATAATACTTATTAATACTGTAGGATGGCCATAGCATATTGGTTCTGGGAGTACATGTTCGGACGTGATGAACAGCTTATGCCCTGGCAACACCGCTTGATTGGGTATCCTTAGATACGTGTGTAAACAAGACGTTGCTTAATTCTAGATATATTACTATTACTTAAATTAAATATTGTATATCTGTTCAGTGGAATTTAATATCTTTTGCAATTTATCTTTAATGTTAGATAAAATAATGAAATAAAATAGTGTCTTTCATATAACTAAATTAAATTAATGTTATAACATTATAAGAAAGCTTTATAAAATCCTTAACTAACGTTTAGTATCCTAGTATGTGTAATTTTATTATTAACCTATCTATATAAGTTTTTTTCCATATTGCTATTCCAAAATATTACTTGGTGTTTGTTTATTGAAGACGCTTATGTAGTATACCAGCAAAGTAAACAAGATTTGTTTGTTTTACAGAAATCTGTGGGGAATTTTGGTATAGTTCTAAATTTAATTTTATTTAGGAAAACGTGGCTGCTTAATAAATAAATAAATAAATAGGGTTTTTTTAAGTTGTATATCTTTTCTATTTCTCTCGCTTAACAACATCATTTTCAAAAATTAATACTCTAAAAATATATATTTATTTCTTGTTAAAAGTCTAATTTAAAGAAAATATATTATTATTATTTTTTTGAATTTTAATCATCATCTACATATAAAACTTCTGATACCATGCACACTGAATCCATGGTTTTTCTTACCAGAGCGAGAAAATGAAAATCCCTAAGGGGGATCAAACCACACATTGATCGTTTATAATAAAACGGTGCTCTACTGCGCCAACATATTTAATTGTTTATTCCATTTATTTATTATTAGAAGCAGGTAAACATTTCGGACGCTAGTTTATATTTCTAGAATAATTCCTGCGAGAGGGACGTCGACACCTGACACCGCTTTCCATTAACAGTTAGTGGGCGAGAGTATCGGATTTCTATCTCTATTACATTTTCATGGAAGATGTTTGCGTAATGGCATTTTAAGGCGATGTTGGTAGTATAATATCGCACTAATTTGATAAAAGTTTATAATTATTTAAAACGCGCGGAGCGCGTGCCAAGTTTCTGGGTTTCAGAACTGGCGAGCAGCACCGTGTGTTATTTTACACGAACCATTTGAAGCCACTTTTTACCTATTCGTAACTCAAAAACTATTCCA
>JAKRZM010000365.1:601287-615725 GCA_036379175.1 Heliconius cydno galanthus
CACATAAATAAAGTCTCCAAGTTGTAAGAAGAATGGGCATTTTCAGTTGTTATAAAATATTTTATATTGTTAAAAATAAATTTCAGGACTGACCATTGAACTTGGCATACATTTACATCTCACTTCTTTTATCGCTGAAAGCATACGTTTTATTACAGAACTTGGCTTTCTTTTTACATTTATGTTTTTGATGGGATTATTATAATTCTATATTAGAGGATAATAGAGGCCCCCACGCAATGGCGTAAAGTGGGGAACGAAGAGACTAGGATCCTTCTGCCTACTCATTTATTCTGTATTATTTATCCACTTTGAACTGCTTTCGAAGGTATTTACAGAAAAACAAACAGTTTTTAGATGCCTATTTGCATTTCTAAAAGTATTTTTAACTCTGCCTGCGAAGTAATTCAAATTGCAATTCCTCCTTTTAATTTGTCCCATACAGTCCGGTCGCACACGTCGCAGCTATCACGTACGTAAGGCCCGTAGAGTGTTTGCTGGCTACTTTATTAGTCTCCTCATTGCATTGCACTGCACTGAACATTCCTTTGAAGGAATCCAAATTCTTTGTGGCAGTATCGAAAGTTTAATTAAACTAATGGAATTCTTCATTTTACTATTTGAATGTGTTGGTCCAGTCCAAAATTAACTTTATCTTTTAAATTAAGGAACTATATGGCGAGCATTAGCTTTCTATTTCTAGTTCTCACAAAGGCGCTACTTTTATTTTCGGTGATGAGTTGCGTTACTCAACAAGCAATGCCTCAAAAAAATCGGCGGTAAGTGGGAAACGGAGTGTCTTATCACTAGATTCCATCTGCTGATCTGCTATATGTAGAATACAGCGTCAATCTGAAAAAAGAAATTAAGAGTTAGGTGTATGATTAAATTGATAGTACATCTAGTAGACGTATAAAATTATATCATTTTAATTTTTTTTATTATAGTACGAAATTATATGTAAGAAAAATATTTGAAAATAAATATTATAAAATAATGTATAATGTAAGAAAAAGGTTCTTAGTAATATATTTTTCCTTTAATTGGATAAATCCTCTGAAAGGCGACTCTACGATAAAATCTTTTTCTTTTGGGTAACGATATCGGGAATAATTAAATATGCGGAAAGAAGCTTACCTGGCATTTGTAGCTGTTGGTTACTTCTGGCTTATGGATTTAGAATTTTTTTAGTAAAAAGTAAAATTTATACTAATACCCGAAAAAGCCCTTGGTTTAATAATTTCAATAGATTTCTATTTTTTCTAGAAAAAAGCAATTTGAATATTTTTTTATTGAATTTCTAATTTTATTCTTTAAGCCTGCTACGTATGCATTATGTAATCTCAGTTTGTTTACGCCTTAAGGCGATGCGGCACTTGCAAATTTTATACGTTCCGCAAGGCAAATCCAAATTACATAAATTGCAACGATAACGTTGTTAAGTATATTTTATTAGATCTAATATAATAAATAACATTATTGTTAACTAGGAGCACTGTAGTAATTTTATATCAGCTTCATGCTGTGTGCATCCCGTGCAACAGGGTAGGCAGAGGGAACCTAGTCTTAAGATACTCCGTTCCTCATTTTCCGCAGAATTCTGAAGACTTTGCTTTGCTTGGCGTCGACACCAGAGAGAAGAAATGAAATATTAAATATTTTAGTTCCTTTAGTAATTGAATCCACAACCTGTCGTGTTAAATTTACACGGTTGTTCCCTGCGCCACGACTGGCCTCATGTTATAATGATCTATTAAAGAGTTTATGTCAATTAACTGAGATAAGTATTCATTGATATCTTAGGCTGCTAGCTAGCTGTAGTAGTAGGTATATACTATCAATTGCATCTCTTCCCTTTGACAAGTATTCTAATTTTATATTCTAATTCATTCTTCCACCGTCCACCATCCTTTCTCCTTCATGTACTCTCCATTCAACGTGTCATTGGCAAAGGAGTTTGTGGTTAACTAACGCTCGAGGCGCCTTAAAGAAACTTACTGAACTAACCTAAACTAAGCTTTACTAAACTAGATACTACCTATTGGTAAATGAGAAATGGTATATGCATAATTATTTAAAATATATTATTTTTTATTAATTATAATATAATATCCGTTTAAATATAATCTGTTCGAACCTTAGGGAGATTAATTTACTTATATTCGGATATATCTCTCTGATTTCCGTCCTTTAAATTGTTGGTAGGTATATCTAAATGATATATTTCAAATTATTACTGAAGTTAGTATCATTTAATAATGTAATTAATTTTACTGTAATTAATTTAAAATAATATTTTGCTTATGGAAAGTTACAAAAAAAATGTATATAAAAATAAAATTTAGATTTAGGCTTATTATATATAGATAGATAGATTCGTTTTCTTTTTTTTCATTCTCGTTTATAGTCATTACGTAAATAAGAACACATTGGGCACCAATTGTATTTATAAAGTAACTTATTTCACGCAATTTAATATTTAAAAAATCTCTGTTACGTAGTACTATTACTCAAATATTATACTTTAAAGAAATATGTTCATTACATTTTTTAATCAAAAAAACATTTATTTATTTTTTGGTAAATACAAGAGCATTAAGGATAAGTGAAAATTTAGTGGTATGATAATAATATTTACGTCATAGAGCCTTATCATTAGGGTTCAAAATTAGGTTCGTGTTGTCCAAAATAGAAGTAAATTAACATTCACTGATATAAATTGCACTGTAGCCCTGACGCGGACCTTTTATCGTAGAACATTTAACTTCAAGCTTTACTTTTACGAGGTCAACGGGGAAGTTGGAGAAATATTTGAATTAAAATATTGTACGTTGGAATCAAGGTCATGTTATTGAATTTCCTGTTTGCCAAATGTCTGATTGTAGGTATTTGTTGGTTTTTCTCATAATATGAAAAATAAATAAAACAAATTAGAAGGGTACCTATACATTTTTTTAAATGATACATAAATTATGATCATATAAATTGCCAAGCAAATAAGATAGGTAAAATAAGCTTATATTATTTTTCTTTTTTAATAAAATTAAATATTAATGAAGAAAGAAAAATAATAATTCTTGTGAAGTTCTTTTAGTCCAGTTTTTGTATTTCTTTAAATGATATATAACTTTTTCAATAATTTCTTTATATTGTAAGTTAGTAATATAAGTATTTCTTTTGACGGCGTTAAGTTCTGTGACTTCAATGCGCGATGTCCCAGAAACTGAGCGGATAGTGGGAAGCGGAATGTCTTCAGTCTAGACCGTCGGGATACAGTGTAAAGGCAAAGAAGGTGGGCCAGAACGAAGAAATGATAATATTATAATAATTCATTTTCCCGAGTGGGAATCGAACCAGTAACCGTTGCGTCATAGCACACTGCTCCATGACGGCCCCCTGTGTACATATATGTATATAATACATGCCTTAAATCCTTTCTAACGTTTCAATTAAATTGGAGCCGTTTGACAGAATAATTTTCTTCAAGAAAATTGTAATATTTTTATATCGTCTCTTCTAGATTTAATTGTGTAAATCCTCTTAAGGGCATTCAGTCGACATTTTTTACTTTTTTAATTTAATATTGGCATCGGTAAAGTATAATTAAATAAAGCCTACGTTGGGTGACTTGGCTCTGTATCAATTTATTTTAATTCTTATTTTGCTAGTTGAAATATAGGCTGTGTTATTTTTTAGTAAATATTAAATAGTGTTTTTGTTATGTTTTAGTTAATATTAATAAAATACAATAAGGAACGGAGTGTTTTAATAGTAGGTTCCTTTTGCCTACCCTGCTGTGTGCTTCACGCTATATCCCGTACAGTGTGAAGCAAATTTTTATTTAACAAAATTTTGAAAGGATGAGTGTGATGTATCATTTAATAGTTCAAATGAACTTTAATTATCATCACTAATGCTATTCTAAGTATGTATTAAATTCGAAGATATATAATTCTGTTAAAATTAGTTTTCTACAATTATATACAACTACAGTACTGTATATAAAAATCTTTTCATCTATATATAGCAAACATTTACTTTCTTTTCTATGATAGGTTTTAATGAAAATAACTACGTATCGCTGTTCATATTATTTATTGTATGAAAATAAAATAAAAATATCGTGTAGACAATTCACTTTCTGTTTAAACTACAATATTATTTGATCCAGTATTCTTAGAATTTTATCGGGGCATAATAAGTTCTATGGAGAAGATCTCAAGTTTGCCAGCTGAGTGCAGTTCCTGGATAGTCACGTACGTATTGAAAATACTGAAAGATAATAAAAGCATTGTGAACTTTTCTGTACAAACATCTATTTGTACATAAAGGATAGAAATAGAAATTTATATTCAAATTGTAAAATTTAATACAGTGACTACTTCTACTTCATGGTGCACTAGAGATGATGTATTTGCTTAGTCCTCGATAGATGTAGTATATGACAAAAGTCGAGGAAATATTTATTTTTATAGCATTGACTTTCTTTTTTTTATTGATAAACTATAAAAATAATAAAAATATTCTTGCATTTTTTATTAGTTCCATGCTGTATCCCGCACACGGTAGATTAGGCAGAGGGAAATAAGTGTTAAGACAGGACTTTTCCGAATTTTCCTCCGAATTTTGAAGACATTCCGGAATTCAATGCCGTGTTCTATTTCGACTCCAAAGCGAAGAAATGAAAATATTAAATACTACACTTGAGCGGGAATCGAACCCACAACCCATCACGTGTATAGTCTCTCTTTGTCCAAACTCTCTGTAAAAAGAAAAGCAGAAAAAGTTAAATTGTTTACGATTCCAGTGCATCACAGGTAGAAAATGCTTATTGCAGCTTCTAAGCAACAGAAATGTGTTGGTAATAAAGTAGGCATCAAACGGGATACGTGCTCTACGATGAGTACGTGATAACTCTTTCTCCCTCAACCACTATGTGAAGATTCAACTTTCCTTACCTTCCAAGCTATTGATTGTACTTTGATTATTCAATAGTCAAAGTGCTACAATTTTAGTGGGCCAGATAGAATGTGCAATGGTATTCCAATTTTTAATTCTTTTTTTTCAGCTTCACGCTGTATCCCGCACACAGCGGGATAAACAGAGGGAACTTAATATTAAGACACTTCGTTCCCCTTTTTCTGCCGAATTCTGGAGGAATTGCGTGTTGAGTGGCAGAACTCAACGCCGCGATTTGCCTCGACACCAGAGCAAAGAAGTGGAAATATAAACGTAAATAAATATTCCTTCCTCGAGTGGGGATCGAACCCACAAAAGTCGCGTTACAGTCACACCCATCTGCCGCTGCCCTACGAAGACCTAATTAACCAGCTACATAAATATATGTTAAAAGGAACTAGATTTCCAGGATCTTCCTGACCTTCCGTGGAGCTCGTTTGCGTTTAACAACAAATTATAATAGCATCAAATTAACTGTGTCTTACGAGAACCCTCACAACTTACAGGGTTTATTTCCTTTTGTTTCGTTCACACGACCGTACGCCTAATGCTTTTGTTAAATATTATGTGGTAGTGTTGGTATATTTTCTTAAGATTTTTTTTTATAATATACATTTTTAAGCCATTTGTAGTGAATATGTATGTAAAGTTTAATGTTAAAGTAGATAACAAATAAAAATTTTAAATCAAAATCAAATCAGCTTCACGCTTTTCCCGCACACAGTAGGGTAGGCAGAGGGAGCCTAATGTTAAGAGACTCCGTTCCCCATTTTCTCCTGAATTCTGGAGGCCTTGCGTGTTGAGTTGCAGAACACAACGCCGCGCTTTACATTGCCACTAGAGCGAAGAAATGGAAATATAAATTTAAATAAATATTTCATCTCCTCGAATGGGGATCGAACCTACAACCAGTCGGTTTTACATTCACACTTTGTGTCCCTACGCCACGAATAGCCTCAAAAAGTTTTGTTAGTGAGTAAAAATTTATGTATTGGAAATACTAAAAAAAAATATTATTCTACTTATTAAAATTAAAATATAATTATGTAGACATTTTATAAATACAAAATGTAAACTCAATATTTGATTTTTTTTATCTATATCTTTCTTTTATCTAAATCTATATCTTTCTATCAAATCTATCGATAAATTAGAATTAGACGCGCTTTTGGGATTACAATTATATAGAACAGGCCTCGAGTGCAATCTAATCTGGATGCAACATGGGGCATTAACCGACATGCCCTAAGTGCATTGCAATATAACGTTGCTTACCACTGCATTTTACTTGTATACTAGTAATTTTAGGCTATTTCTGTAGGTATTAGGATTTCTTTACAACAATCATTAATGGGGTCAGTCGTTGCTTAGGGGCATTTGTTGGGCGCGTCAGATTGAGGGTTCGATTCTCATTTGAGGAAATGAAACACTGACGTGTGCGGAATAATAAAGAAAATATTATCATTAATGTAAATAATAAGAAGAAAATTGTCAAAGTTGTATTAGAATTGATTTAGTCCTTCTCAAACAAAGATATAAAAAATAAATTGAATATAATTTCTAAATATAAGACATAAAAGGAAATCACAATCTGGGCTGGAATGATTATTTTGAGAGGCGGAAGAAATAATAATGTACTTTATATTTATTACCGCCTAAAGACTAAAAATTTTCATAACGTTTAAATCCTATGTTTATAAAAATAGTTAAAAATTGATCTATTGATCGTAATTTTAGTAACAAATAAGTATATAGAGGCACAACGGTGTAACCCTGACGCGACGGTTGTTGGTTCGATTCTTACTCAAGAGAATGAATTATTATTTATGAATATTTTTTATTTCTTCGCTCTGTCACCAAGGTGCAATGCCTTAAAATTTCAGCGGATAATGTGGAACGAAGTGTTTTAACACTAGGTTCCTTCTGCCTACCTTGCTGTGTGCGGGATACCGCGTAAAGCTAACTTAATTGATTTAAATTTTAATTCAAAACTTTCCAGTGAAAACTATCCAACTAAGACAGCTTCTCTCGCCCATAATTCACGCCAATTTACAGGAAGTCTACCATGTATTCTCTTTTGTTTTTTTAAGCGAAGATTATCTTTATTTATGCTTTAGCCTTTATTACGTTAGCAAGCAAACATATTCAAGCTGTACTTTAAGCAATAAGATGAATCACGATTAATTAAACACCAGACGCTTAGACACCAGAGCGAAGAAAATGAAAATATTAAAAATTTCGTTTCCTCCAGTGGGACTCGAATCCACAACCTGTCTTGCTTACAGTCGCTTGTGCCCCTACGCCACGACTGACCTACTATTAGAATTAGTACTATTCTATTTGTAATTCTGTTTTTGTTCTAAAAACTCCAAATTTCGTCCTAAATTCAATGTGAATCGGGTGAAATTCTAACGAGGTAACTAATCAAACACTATATGAATAACCACACAATAGGGGGTGAAAAGGTCGTTTCGAGCTATTCACGTTTGATGTATTTTTCCCCTTTGCGTTGTTTTGAATGAATCCCCTCGAGATCCTTGTACGTATCTAAAGCGAATAATTCGGCGGTAAAATGTCGCTGCCAGTATTGCGTTTTCAAAGAACTTTGTGATTTATGTTAGCAGAAAGAAGCGACAGCCGGCATTTTATATGTTATAAGTTATATGTTACTTTCAATTACGCTTTTGCAATAAAGTAAAATTTATCTTTAAAAAATCTCAAATAATAAAAAAGTTAAGTTTTTATCGTTAATTAACGACTTGATAATAGGCTAATGTTTACTTTAACATATAATATGATTAATTAATATGTACATAGTTATATTTATAATACATATATACAATAATATACATGATAATTATGATATGAATTTGTTTGGGAGCGTCCTTAAAGTTAAAAAATAATCCTTGCACGTCTGTCCGTCTGTCAAGACCATTTATCTCGAGAACAATATGAGGTATCGAGTTGAAATTAATATTTTGATATTAAATTATTTAAATCTTTGGTCTCTTAGATCCAGCACAGTAAAAAATATTTTTTTAAGTAAATGAAAATTTATAATTGTTCAATAGAAAATAACCCTTTCTTAGCAGTGGGGAAAAATCGATACGAACTTATATTTGTAGTTCATTTCATACAAAATGAATACATTTGCCCGCAAACTTCAGTATGTTTTCGTTTATAAGTTATACTTACGTTGACCTACAATTCTGAAATTTATACGTAAGACTCGGTGGGCGGATCCGACTCGCACTTAACCGGTTTTTTCTTACATTTAAAATATATTGATAAATTGTGAAACTAAATAAAAATACATTTCCTCCTCCCATAAGTAAAGAAGTACTGTTAAGATAACATTTTTATAAATTTAATTAAATCAGTCTGATTACAGTCCGCCTTTATACCCAGGGCTATCAATGGAACGGTTAGCTCTTTCATTCCAACACTTTTAGTGAACTCATTTTCATAAAAGCCTTCATTATGCTTCCCTCTAAGTTTGATAACTTTATTTACTGGCACGTAAATCTTGAAACATTCTATTATAGCCTTGGAGGTTTGAATTATAAATATTTATTGTTAGAGTTTCATTATTTATACATTTTGTATACCAATATTATTTTAAAGTTAAATAAAATAATTTCGAATAACAAGAGCTTGCATATATATAAAAATTGTAGGAGATAAACATCCATAATACAAAAAAAAATGGCCATAATTGAAAGCACTCCGTCAAAAGAGTATCACAGGTTAATGGAAACCCATACAAAAATTCATTCACAAAAATATAACAGAAAAGTGACTCCATTACAGTAATGGAAAATAGTGGGTTCTCGTTTCTAGATTTTTTGTTTTAGTTTAGCGCTGGTGCCGCCGCCGTAGTTACAGAAATACACGTTCCGATGCACGCTTTCATTTGGATATTTTTGTTGGCATGACCCAAAAGTAAGAATCAGTCGAAACCCATAAAGATTTGTTTAATTATAGTTCGAAAAATGTTTATTGTTTATTGAAAAATGATGATATATAATAATTATTTTTGTTAAATTGTTGGAAATATCCTAAAAAGGTATGAATTTCTTAAAAAACTTCTCGTAAATATATTTTCTTATTTTTTAGATATTTAAGTAAGTTATTCAATATTTTTATATGTATTGTATCACACATTAAATTAAAATAGATTTTTTGACATGAAACTATGTGAAAAATACTCATACATTTTTTTTAAACAATTATCTATATTTCAAATATAAACATAATATTATAATATAAACAAATAAAAATAAAAAAATAAATATTCCAAATGGAATCTGAACTCATAACCATCACAATCAATCGAGCATATCCCTGCTGCAGCACGATAGAGGGTTTTATTTTTAGTACCCAACGAAAGCATATAATATTTTATTAAATATTAAAACAATAAAATTTTATTGACGGTGTCATAAAAATTAATGCTCTTTATTTACATTTTAGTGACACCGGTATGTACTCGTAGAGTGGAAGTTAATTAACCATTATGAGTAATAGGTGCTCGTGATATGTTTAAATAATCATTTGTCATCAGTACGATTTTAATGAATTTCGTGCTAATGTTTTAAATTTAAATTAATTGTTTGTTTTTTCAGTTTGTTTTTCGACAATTTTGTAAAGTTTGCAACCACATTGTAAAGGCTGTTTTGCCTTATATTAAAAAAAAGATTAAGAGATAGAGGACGTTATAGCAACTAAATAAGTTAACATAAATTTATACTAAGTAAGATCATCACACAAGCTTACCTTACCTGGGAACCTAGTGGGAACCACTCCATTCCTCCATAATATAGTAGTATAATAATATAAAGAAAATTTAAAATTTTCACTATCAATTGACATAAATTAAACGATTTGAAAGTAAAAGGACTATTTTTTGTTTTTTGTAGGCCGAATATTTTGAGTTGACAAAATATAATTTTTTACGTTATAATTTTCAATACTAATAACATAAAAAAGATGTAACAATCGTATTAAAATTTCGACGTATCTTGATGAGTATGGCCTAATGGTCAAGGAGCTTGAACGGTTTCCAAGAAGCGTGGGCTACTACGTTAATAAAAAAATTATACGTTTTCTATAAGAATATAAGTTCTTATACCCTATTAAATAAACACATCCTCTAATATAGTGGTTTTCTTTATGTCAGTATCAAAAACTTAACGAGTAGTGGCGGACGGTTCAGAGCTCTCGTCAATAAATCACCAACGGAGCGACTACATTTTATCTGTCACTTGTCTTCCTGGTACAAATGGAGGATCAAGTTCTTGTATCATTAGCCACGGTTATCATATAAAGTGTCATTCACTCCAGAAAGTAGCTTCGTGTTTACATTATATACTAGTGGTACCCGCGTGGCTTCGCCCGCTTGCACTTCACAATCTCGGATTAGATTAACATATTCTTTTTATTTGTAAGCCAATTGAAATAACACAAACAAAAAATATTAAGTGAAGCTTGTCAGTATTAAATAGTGCCTCGACACCGAAGCGAAGAAAATGGCTATCATGTCCTGCAACACGAAATCCAACCAGCGCTTCCTTGGGCATCCGGGAGGTCTAGCTCCAGGACAGACATAGCAAGGCATCCGAAATAGTTCCTAGGTCGGCGTGCAACGTGGCCATACCATCTCAGGCGACGCTCTTGGAGCTTAACCGCTATGTCACAGACCCCAAGACTACCTCGACGTAGAGGATATCAACTATCTAGCTTTAGCCCAATTATATGCGTGAAAAATCTAATAACTACAAATAGGTTTAATATAATTATCTGGTCAGTTTTCATTGTGTAAAATATAAACCTGTAATACTAACAAACGATATTATTTAGTATGAATAATGTTAATAATTAGTTATCTGAAATATAATGCAGCGTTGATAGCTAATATTGAGTAATATTAAATATATATAATCATTAATTATGTACACGTTTCCCGTAGTGGACGATTTGTTATTAATGATATATTTAGTAATTGTAACAGTGTGTACAAATACGATTTTGTAAAGATTTCGTTGAGTTTTTTTTTAGGGTCATCGCTGTATCCTTCAGCGTAGACGGAGCCTAGTGTTAAGACACTTCGCTTTTCACTTTCCGCTGAATTTTGGAGGCATTGCGTGTTGAGTGGCAGAAATCAACAAATTTCGTAGGTCAACCGGAAGTACCCTATTAATTTTGATTTCCTTTATAGCTTGGAATAAGCGTTTCTTGCGGTATAAATGGCCATATCTTTTTTTTAAGTAAATGTAGAAATATCATTTTTTCAAGAAGTCAAGGGACTCGATATCTCTAAGCGTTCCTGAGATCTTATTTGAGGCCCTTGATAGACATACATACAGATAAACGGACAGAAAACAAAGTGATCTTTTAAGTTTCTTTTTTACTTATTAAAACGGGAACCTTAAAAAGAAATATAGAAACGAGTAAGTTAATAAATTTTCTAGGACTACCCTCAAAACGCAGACTTGTAAAAACACAAACATATTGTAATAAAAAAAAAATATATACACTACTTCATTCATCCTGTTTTACAATAGAAAAAAATATATTAAAATAACAACTATGATAGCAAAGGAACAAAGGAACGCAATGTGTAAATAACCATACAATAAATAAAACATAAAATAAAATGCAAATAAAATAAATATTACAGAGAACGGCAAACATTTCTATGTAAATCTAAAACAATAAGAATAATATTATAAAGTAAAGCAGAAACCATTTTATCAGCGAGTCGACTTAATATTCGATAATGATATCATTATAAAATGTTAAAAGCGGATCCACGGGAAACGTAACTGCGGCGGTAACGGTATGACATCGATTTATTTAAACCGAGCTGAATGGTTCCAAACCATTAACTTTTTCAATCTCAAGGGTGGGCATAAAGTGCTGGTGATAACAAGGGCGAAATATACTTTAAATACTAGATTTAGTTTAACGTTTTTAGTTTTTAGTATTTTCTTGTAGAAAACAAAGAAATCTAAATTATTTTTTATAATATGTAGGTACCAATATTATAGGACTACATATAGTCTAGTAATTTTAAAAAAGCTTTTCTAAGATAGGCCACGTCATTATAGCTTTCGCCGTCTAGTTTGAACAGGACGTTGATAGATAACCAAAAGTATTTTTTTCTTATTATATTCTGATAATATGTTAGCAATTTTATGAAAAATAATTTATATATTTTAAAAAATAAAAATTAAATATTAGTAAACTATAATAAAGTCAATAAATGATAATAAAAAAGTATTTATTAATAAATAAAAATTCTATTACGTAAGTTAAGGATTCATTATATTATTTATATTGATAGCAAAAATAAAATATAAATAAATATATAGCAGTACTAAAAATAGTAATTTTAATTAAAATAATACAGTGAAAAGGCAATTCGTACTGTTTTCGTTTAAATAAATCTATATAACATACACAAACAAAACCTACTTATTTTATATAGGAATATTTTACAATTATTTCATTAACGTGAAATATGGTAAAAGCGGAAGAAGACTGGCTTTTGTTGTGGCATACATTTCCTGAGCTTTTGTTCATACGTTTTGGAGCGATAAAACGTACTTACTACGATGGAAGCTATCTATGCCAGCGAAAACTTTTCTACATTCATATTTTTACGCATACAACTCTTTTACTAACAATAAAATATTAGCAGAGGCCAGTCGTGGTGCAGGAGCACAGTGTGATTGTAAAACCGACTGGTTATGGGTTCGATCCCTACTCGAGATGAAATATTTATATAAAATTATATTTACATTTCAAAAACACGTGCGGCGTTGTGTTCTGCCACTAAATACGCCTCTAGAATACGAAAGAAAGTGGGAAACGGAGTGTTTTAACACTAGGTTCCCTCTGCCTACCCTGCTGTGTGCGGGATAAACTGATTTATTTTCAGTCACATTTTCATATTTTAATAACTTCTAACATTTAATATATTCTTCGAGGTATAATTAATATTAATTAAATAAATAAATAATTTATTTATTTTAGCACATAGTTTAATAAATATGTTACCATGTGGGAGGAAGATTAATCACAAGTAAAACAGGTCCAAGTTAAGCTACGATAAAGTTTTTAATTATAAGCATACAATTTTAGTCTTTCGTCTGTTAATATTTCATTCCCTACTGAGATACGGAATATCAACGCTGTTTTCTCTACTTATTCTGTTAAATGAAGAATTTTTTTTAATTATTTTTAACCTCCAACGCAAAAAGAGGGGTGTTATAAGTTTGACATGACTGTCTGTCCGTGTGTCTGTCCGTACGATAGCTTCTGAATTAACGATTTGATTAGAATGTGGCTTTTTTAATCGAAAGCCTTGTTCTTCGCGGTGGTTTTTAGCTGATGTTTTACGAAAATCGGATAAGTAGCTTCAGAGCTACGAGCACTTAGCCAAAACGTAGTGATATTTTGGTTGGGAGTTTTTAAATTTTTAATTTTCCCACTATACCTAGCTTATGTTCCTATGAAAGTCCTAAATATACTCGGATGCTCTCTGTTTCAAAACGTTTCACGCTCAGGCCAACTTCTAGCTCGATCCGAAACTGGAAATAAGATTACGCCGCGCATCCACCAGTAATGGCTTTGTTGTGTTGCGTTTCTAGTTTTACAGCCGTTCGAATTTCCGCTTGCAACAGTTTGTAAAATTTATAAATCCATATTTTCCTTTCGCTGTTTGGATATTTTTTTTGTCCAATAATCTGGGTAAATGTAATACACAATTTTGATCATTAGGGTTCCGTACCTTTTAAAGAAAAAGGAACTCTTATAATATTACTTTGTTGCCCGTCTGTCTGTCTGGAAATCATGAGGTCTTAGATCTGAGTTTACAGTTTGAATTTCAACCCGATATCTCAAAGTGTTTCTGAGATAAAGGGTCTTGACATACAGACAGACGGACAACAGAGTCATTTTATAAGGGTTCTTTTATCCTTAAAAAGCACGGAACCCTAAAAATAACTGTGTCTAAAATGCAAAAACAAGCACGCTGATGAGAGTGCAGTTGACAACGACAATCAATAGATTTCCGATTTTCACATGTCTGTTTTTTAAAGCTGTGTATTTTCTCTCAATAATAGTGATGTGTAGGTAAAAATGAAACCAATTTCAACCTACCCATTTTCCGCAGAATTCATTGCGTGTTGAGCGGCGGAACTAAACGCCGCGCTTTGCCTCGACACCAGAGTAAAGAAATGAAAATATATATTTTACTAGCGACCCGCTCGCGGTTTCGCCCGCGTGAACTATGTTATTATTAATTTCTGTCTCCGTGACTACGTCCTAGTGACGTCTATGCAAAATTTGAGACTCCTAGCATTTGTAGTAACGAAGTTTCATACAAAGTTTCGACCCCAAAAACAACCCCTTAGAAATTGAATATTGCAAATTCCCGTCTTAGCGAGCACCTACGTCCTATAAGTAACTCCTAT
>JAKRZM010000365.1:617054-677797 GCA_036379175.1 Heliconius cydno galanthus
AGAAACTACATGTGCTAGGAATCTCAAATTTTGCATAGGAGTTACTTATAGGACGTAGGTGCTCGCTAAGACGGGAATTTGCAATATTCAATTTCTAAGGGGTTGTTTTTGGGGTCGAAACTTTGTATGAAACTTCGTTACTACAAATGCTAGGAGTCTCAAATTTTGCATAGACGTCACTAGGACGTAGTCACGGAGACAGAAATTAATAATAACATAGTTCACGCGGGCGAAACCGCGAGCGGGTCGCTAGTAAAATATATATTTTCATTTCTTTACTCTGGTGTCGAGGCAAAGCGCGGCGTTTAGTTCCGCCGCTCAACACGCAATGAATTCTGCGGAAAATGGGTAGGTTGAAATATACGACATTGTGTTCTAGGAAAAAATTGGCGGTAAATGAGGAAAGTATTCCCACTATACGTTCGTATTAAAGATAAAAGTGGGAACTATACGCATGCTCTGTGCACAGCGCCTGATTGTCATTATTTAAGCTGAGTGTTCACAGTTTTGCATTTGACATTTGCACAGTAATAATTATTAAGGATTCTCTGGGGATTGCGCTAACCGTATATTAAATAATGCTAGTATTGTTTATATTTTCGTTTGGCATAGTCGAAAGGCGAATAAGGAAACTTGATTGTGGGACGATTTGCGATCTTAGTAATGGGGAAGAAGTTAACTTCGTTTTAGCACGGTGTTAAAATTCTCTCTCAACAAGTTTCAGGTTCAAGAGGAGAGTGAAGAATGAAGTGTTCTGTTTGGTTCTCTCTGCCCACTCTGCTACCCGTAAAGGTAAAGCATACAGATATATTTTATTTAATAGGAAAAAATAAACAAAGTAAACATGAACTCTAAAATGTTTCTAAAATAGATTTATTTTCAATCATTAGAAAGCCAAAGCACTAAAAATATAAAGTAATTATACTTAGCAAAACTCTACGCATCAAATATGAATATGAAAGATACTCGTTAGAGACGCTCAAATGATTTTTAATATTGCTAGAAATCGTTGAAGAATTGTCATTGTTCGCTACAATTGATAATAAAAAGAAGAATAGTTAAATCCCAGCAATACGTTTACATCGAGCCAGCTGTGATTGTGAACGTCGCGACGGAACTTTCATAAAGACGGAAAAGAAAAGTGGAATTGAATTTATTAGCTTTCCCATTCGCTTCGATATTAAGACATCTTATCCAATACTGTAGGATGTAAGTTGGACGCATTAATTACGAGCGTAGAGTAAATTGTGTTTAGAATCTCCATTCTGTTGCTATGTTAAGCGAAGTTGCTGAACGTCCTTCATTTAGCAGGGTAAGGAGATGGAGACACTCTGCTCTCCATTTTCCGCCCAATTATGGAGGTATTGCATGTTGAATGGCGGTTCTCAACGGGGCGCTTATCCCGACATCAGGGCGAAGAAATGCTCTATTCATATTATAAAAGTAGATAGGTGCTATATGACATTTTAAAATTTAATGTATTATTTATTATTAAATATCGTAATTTGGTTAATAAAACCGAAAATGCAATTGCCTATATAACTTGAAACATTCGTTATATTCAAAGTAATTTTCCTGAAATAGTTCATTTTCTGAAAAACTAATTTCCAGAAAATGAACTATGTCATATATAATTAAATATTGTGCGTGACCAATATAATTTTATTCAGTGTTATAAACTATTTTTTTATACCGTAAATCATACCGTTTAATATAATAATTGGTTTTTCAATTGAAATCGTGTCGTTAACGACTTACAAAATTAGACTAAGTAAAATTAAATTTTATATGGCTTATGGCATATTTGGATATATATATAGAACGGAGTAGTTGAGATTTGAAATGTCCGTTCTGTAAATTTCTAAGTAAATATTGTTAATAACAGAGACCAGAGATATGTAGAGACCGTCGTGGCAAGCGTCGGTGCAAGGGTGTGACTGTAACGCGAAGGTTGTGGGTTCGATCCCTACTCGAGGAAGTGAAATATTTATTTACGTTCATATTTACATTTCTCCGCTCTGGTGTCGAGGCAAAGCGCGGCGTTGAGTTCCGCCACTCAACACGCAAAGCCTCTCGAAATCGGCGGAAAGTGGGGAACAGAGTGCTTAACACTAACTTCCCTCTGCCTAACCCGCTGTATGCGAGATATAGCGTGAAGCTGATTTAATTAAACTAAATATTATTCATAAAATAAATATTATTAATGGTAAAGGTAAAGGATTGATTTTAGGTGAATCTCATTTTAACATGCAACATAGCATATGTTTTGAAATTTTTACATGTATCTAAAAGACTTGGATCTCATGTTGAAATATTGCAGAAAAATTTAAAAGACCTTATTAAAATTGTACGACTACTTATGTTCTTACGTAAGATACCGAACGAGCAGCAGTTTTAAGTAAAGCAAGAATTTCTTGAGCTCGACTGACTGCTTCCGGGGCAGCTCCCTGGAGACCGATCGCTTTTTACTACAAGGAATGTGGAAGTAGTGCCAATGCTGTATTATTCTTTAATATAACGTCTACTAAATTTATATTAGGTTAATTTTAGGAAAATAGAAGCATAATTTAGTTTGTATTAAATTGTATATTAATTATTAAGCTAGTAGTGATTGGTTGGAAGCTTTGTTATCGCGAGTGATAATTATTATGCAGATAACGTAATATGTGCATACATTTTCGATAGAATGGCATAGGTAACTATGTATACAAAACATATTTACACGAAATTTCAGTATAAGTAATTTTAAAATGTAGGTAAAATTTAGCTATGGCTAATTAAAATGGTACGTACGCATTTAAAATAAACATTTATGTATAACAAAACTTTTATTGTAATTTATTTGAATTTTTTTTTAGTATACAAAAAATATTTCAAGTAATCATTATAACGAATATAAATAATAACTAAAAATCATTTAATATTTTGATTAAGTTAGGATAAATAAGTAAAATCTAAGTTAAAATTCACAAAATAATTTTCAGCGACGAAAAAACCAAATATTTCAACTAGACTTCCAAATCTTACTGATAGTTTGCTATTCATGGCACACTGGTGTCAGTAGTGCGTAAGTCGTAGACTACCTAAGCCAGATAACAGTCCTCACGTGCCTTTGGGCGATCTGTGTGACAAATTTACATTCGAAGCGCAAGACGGGTCGCACCCGGGGCGCAGGTGCCCGACCCCCACACATATAAAATATAGAGGGCTTACACACGCCGTGCATGATATATCACTACATGCTGTGAAAAACATTCTTTTTAACTATTTTTGTATAGTTTTCACAATAATATTTAACATAATATAGCATCATATTATTTAAAATTACAAACAATCCAGAATTGGGTGAAAAATGGGGAACGGAGTGTCTTAACACTACGTTCTCTCTGCCTATCCTGCTATGTGCGGGATACAGCGTGAAGCAGATTACAAAAAACTAATCAATCTATAGGATTATTATTATCAACCAATTTCCAATCTATCCAACATTCAAATTCGTAATATATAATTCATATGCCAAAATGATCATCAAATGCTCTAATTAACAATAAACTATTGTTTATACAGTTTAGTATAAATCTGTATTGCTTTATCTATATATATAATAAAACTGTAAAGGGGGTAAAATCTGTACATTGAATATAAACTAAAAAAAACACTTCAGGGGGATTCAATACAACTAATAGAAGGTAAAAATATGATTTTTGGAATTCTTGTCTGTCTGTCTGTCTGTTGTGACTCTTTAACTCAAAAACTACTGGACAGATTTAAATGAAACTTCTTTTGTTGCATAGCTATTAGTCTTCGGCAACATATAGGCTATAATTTATTTTGATAGTCCGAATACCTGATGTGAGACCCTAGCAGCCCGCCTAATCTATAAGAGATATCAATACAACGAATTAGGAAAAGTTATTCAACGTGATGAGCATTTTCTGTTGACATAAAAAAAAATTGGATCCAATGTGGAACCCCAGTCACCCAGCTAAACTTTATTACATATAATTCGTCAGTCGTCTTAAAATAAATTATTCTACGTAATAAACATTTGTTTTGACGTTTACGTAATACCATAATTATTATTTAAAATGGTTCAACACCAAATGATATAAATTTAAGTAAATATTTTTAATAAATATATACAAATTAAATAAAATTTAAAAAGAAAATCCATAAATCGGTAACATATATGTGTATCACAGATAAAAAAAATTAAATTCTTATAATTTTGAGGCCCGTTGTGGCGCAGTGGCACAAGCACCGGACTGTATACACGACAGGTTCTGAGTTCGATTCCTACTTGAAGAAATGAAATATTTAATATTTTCATTACCTCACTCTGGAAGGAGGCAAAAGTAATTTTATAATATCAAAACAATATACGAAATATCTTCTTTTTTATAAAAATTAATCGCTGAATGTGTTGCTAAGCGCAAATCTCGAGAGCAGCTGAACCGATTTCGGTAATTCTTTTTTTATAATATTCCTTGAAGTACGAGGATGGTTCTAACGGACAGAAAAAAAATAAAATTTACCAGAAAAGGTCCAAAAACATGACTTTTCTATATTCCCATACAAAAGATTCGTATTAATATCTACTTAAAAGTCAATTTGGACTTTAATACACTACTATAAAGTTTAAATGTTAGTAGCTGGATTCCTGGAAGGCAAAACAATTGAGTGACGTTAGTATCGTATAAATATTATAGCCCAAGAACCCAGAGCTGCCAGACCGACGTCATTTTAGCAAAGGTGAAATTTTGAGGACTATTAGTCTTACATGTAGTTAAGACAGTATGCTTACTCACTAACTTGAAAATGGGATCCTTTCAGAGGTAGAGAAAAATAACGGTATATCTCTTTTTGGAAAAATGATAAAGCCATCGGATTGATCTGGTTGCTTAGGGTCTGGGGCTAGAGGGGTCTTGAAATAGTCCGTAAATAATATATTATAAATTTTAGATTTACTTTAATGTAATTTGCCCCAATTTTAAAGAACCTTTATGACGTCTGGCAGAAGTAAAGGTCCACGTGAAAGAATGTGAAATATACATTTTTTACTTTAAAACATATATAAAAACTCTCTTCCTTACTTAAGGGAGCGTTTTCAATTGACACTTCCAAGTGAAAGACCTGTACGCTCATGTGTAACTCTAAGAAAGCTTGAGTGCCCTATATTTAATACCTCTTTCTATGAAAAATCCTTCACAGTTCAAGCAGTGCGCTTATGGAACTCACTACCTAACTCTATACTGTCGGGCAATCCATCTCTAAATACTATTAAAATCAAATTAAAACAACATTTCTTAATCTCAATTAGAATCTTTAGTAGTCGCTTTGTCTTTTTTTTATTAATTTTCTTTTTCTGTTTCAACTCTTTTATGTCATTGTATATATTTATGTAGGTATAGTAATATTGATTAATATTATGTATATTTGTATGTAGGTTTATTATTATTATTAACATTATATTAAAATACCGCACCCGAATCATTTCTTTTAACATCCGCTACATTCAAGGGTTTCTGGTAGAGATCTCTATTAGAGATAAGTTATCCATTGTACACATTTTTTCTGTTATCATAAGTTTTCTGTACTTTCTTTATTGTGTGGTACATAAATAAATGAGAAAAAAAAGAGACTTTCTTCTTTAACGCAACTGAAAGTGTGCTTTAAGTTGGCACTATCTCTGAAGGTTTTTTAAGTTAGAGAGTCTTAAGTACATATTAGACTATCAATCCTCAAAATTTCAGCTTTGTTAAAATGATGTAGGTCTGGGGGCCCTGGGATCTCAGTCTATTAATGTCAATATTTGTCAATATTTCTATGGTAAGATGTCAATTGAAATGTAAACGTCTCATTGTGCGTCTATATTACTAAATCTAAAAGCCACAAATTTTATAAAATTAATAAAGTGTTGTGTATTTGTGACTTACAAAAAATGCCTTCTATAAGGCGGTGGACAAATTTAGCCAGAAGAATCTAATCGTACCCAGAACGTGAAAATTGCAATGAACGTGACCACGATAGTTGACTGATAATGTTGCAAATTTGAATCGAGCTGCTTTTTGTTACGATATATCAATTGATGCCAGCAGTGCCTACACCTGTGTTGCTATTGGACCTATGAACTCTGCTTGCCAATATTGTAAGGTTATTGTAAAAACTCAGTTTGCCAATCAATTTGGTGGCGCAATGATTTTATTATAAGGAGGAGGATTGCCAGTGGTTCCACGTTCAATGCAAGCTGATGAACTGAATTCATGTTTAAAGTCCTCGAAATTGTGGAAACATGTCAAGGTATTACATTTAAGCAAGAATATGCGTGTCATGTTGCAAAATGATCAATCTGGAGACATATTCTCTAAACAACTCATTGATATTGGTAATGGCAAACTTCCTGTAGATGCGCTGACTGGCTGCATCACCTTTCCTGATAGTTCTTGTCAGTTAACGTAATCAAAAGATGAACTCATTCATATAGTGCTTCCAAATGTTGCTGATTATTTATTCCATAATTGGTTGAGCGAAAGAGCTTTACTGGCTGCCAAACACACTGATGTAAATGAATTAAATATAAATTTTCAAGATGGCATTCCTGGCAAAATAAGGACACATAAGTCAGTTGATACGGCAACTAATGAACATGATGTCGTGAACTATCCACCGGAATTTTTAAATTCACTTGATTTGCCAGGATTGCCGCCTCACAACCTTCAATTAAAGCTTGAATGTGTAGTTATAATGTTGCGAAATATTAACCAACTGAAACTTTGTAACGGCACACGATTAGCGATAAAAAAATAATGAATAACGTAATAGAAGCAATCATATTAAAAGGAAAGTATAAAGGAGAAGACTTTTTGATGATGCGGGGCATCCCAATGATTTCGACTGACATACCATTCGAGCTTAAAAGACTACAGTTTCCAGTACGGCTTGCTTTCGCAATGACTATAAACAAATCCCAGGGGCAGTTATTAAGTGTTTGTGGTATTAATATAGAAAACTCATGTTTCTCGCATGGTCTGTTGTATGTTGCCTGTTCCCGTGTTGGAAAACCATCTGCTCTGTTTGTTTACGCGCCAGATAACCAAACAAAAAATAACGTGTACCATAAAGTACTACAATGAAAATGAAACTGAATTTAGAATAAGTAAAAATAAAATAAAATATAATAAGTAGGCATCATAATAAGATATCGGAAATTGTTATTTTTATTATAATTTTTAATGAATATTATAAGAATTAAAAATGATTTAAGTTTTTATTTTTTTTATCTTACTAGCTGACCCGGTGTCGCTAATAGCAGAATAAAAAAAAATCGACTGTTAGGCGATACGAAGTTCGCGGGTCTGCTAGTAATAAATATTCTATTTATATTTATTTATATGGAATAGCAATGAGTTTACTCGAGTATTCCTTACAATAAGCCCCATGCCAAATTCATTAGGCTATCACTGCCATATTCTCTTGGAACATCTGACGTACAATACAAAATAATAGGTGATTCAGAACAGCTGTTCATTTAGCTGCTGCCATAGGCGGGTGTGATAATTGTGTCAAATTAATTCAAGCAATATTGGTTAAGTCCAAGGTATATGGGGAAATTGTTGCCTTAGAGGAGTTGGCTTTGTGGAAGTACCATCAGTTGCTATATCAGGGAAAAATCTGAATTCTGGAAACTGGTGTTTCTTTATAATTACTATTAATAAGGAACAAAAATAATAATTTCTTAACAAAAAATGATGATATTCCATAAAAACATAAAAATATGAAATAAGAGCCAAGTTAAATGTTAAGTAATGCGTCGTTCCCGGCATCACCGACAAGAGAATGAGAGATCATATAGGTGCCGAGTTCCGTGTTGACAATATAAAACTGACATTCTAAATTTGACTTAACTATTTTTTAACTCTAGACATCCTAGTACAAAATGAAAGCACACTAACTTGCAAATATAACAAAATCTGTACGTATAAATGTCAAGTGAAATTTTAATCTTGAATTTTATCCCGCAAAAAAGTGCTATCTTATTCGCTATCTTATTTATATTGGAATCACAAAATTACGGTTCATTTTCTAAAAATTATTTACAAAAAACTTGTTAAAGGCAGTAATTAAATAACTATTAATTATATTATTTAGCTATACCTAATTATTTACGATAAATTAAATTTCGGTTGAAAATCGTTCTGTATTGATGAATTTCTTCTATTATTTCATCAGCTTAGATAAGTAATAGCGACGTACACTTAGCAGTATTCGTAAATCTGTTTGTGGTAGCTACAAGTCTAATTTTGTTAATTGCTAGCATGAAATTATCTAATATCAGAACTTACATCATTAAATATAATAATGAGATTTAAATTCTATGTATGTGAAGCCGTCGCGGCGCAGTGGCACTAGCGTGAGACCGATGACGGTTATGGGTTCGATTCCGACTCGGAGGAATGAATTATTATTTGTTAAAATTTTCATTTCTTCGCTCTGATATTAATGAAAAAGCACGACCACTTAACACATGTTACCATGAAAATTCGGTGGAAGGTGTGGAACAGAGTGTCTTTACACTAGGTTCCCTCTGCCTACCCAGATTAGTTAAAACTGGGTAGGCAGAGGGAACCTAGAACGAAAGATAGTGAGAGCAAGTCTCATGAGATAAACATGAAATAAAGATTCCTTTCACATTTCATATTTTACAGTATATTAATTTTAAATTTTTAAATTTATAACCATAGCACTCAAATAATATTTATTTTTATATGTTTAAAGAGTTCACATAGTTTTTCTATTGGAATAGCTTATGCGAACTAAAATAAAAACCTTAAAGTTTAAAACCACGAAGCTATACGTGGTCGGTGTACAAATTGTGATTTGTGAACTTGATACTGTTAACGTTTCTGTATAAACCTTCCTTGTGGGAAAGTAAAAAAGATATAAGAAAAACTGCAACTTAATAGTTTTAGAAAGATGTTGGCACTATCTTATCTATTATCTATATCTTTATGGCATAAATAAAGACGTATCAATAATTTCTATATATATTAACATTATGATATATGAAAAAGTATATGAGGCCAGTCGATTGTAAACGCGACCAATTGCGGTTCATATTTCCACTCGAAAAAATAAAATATTTAATATTTTCATTTCTTCGCTCTGGTGTCGAGGCAACAGGACGGCGTTGAGTTTCGCTACTCAACACGCAATACTTCTAGAATTCAGCGAAAAATGGAGAACGGAGTGTATTAACACTAGATCCCCCTGCCTGCTCTGTGCGGGATATAGTGTAGTGATAAAAAATCAAACTATATAATCTATTAATTCCAGAAAAATGAGTATTTAACCAAGTAAAGATTAAGCATCGCAAAATTCTTGAGTCACGTAGTGTACTTGATTGGGTTGTGTATCGCGACTTGTGAACTTGATACTTTTAAAATCCGTGTACCGCTGTGGACTCATAAATAAATAAAATATTGATTTATAATATTGGCAAATGATTTATAACGAAAAAATCATTATTTTCTAATCGCATTTCATTGTAAAATGATACTTATGTCATAAACTAAATATTTTTCATATATCTACTGGCATTATATTAATTTTATAGCTTCACGCTGAATCCCGCACGTAGCAGGGTACGCTGATGAAATCTGTCAATCTGCTGTTAAAATAATCAGTTTCTTAAAAAACTTTCGATTCCCACTATCCGCCGACTTCTTGAGCCATTGCGTGTTGAGTAGAGAAACTTAACGCCGGGCTTTGCCTACGGATTACTAGACCGAGAAAATGATAATATTAAATATTTTCATTTCCCTGAGTGGAAATTGAACCCAAATCTGTCGTGTTTACAGTCACACGCTTGTGCCTCTATACTATAACGTCTTAATTATAGAGTTCCTCAATAATAGGTAATATTCGATAAATAAAAACATGAAAAATATGTTAAAATACACATATACTTGTTAATAAAGTTATATATTTTACTCTAAGTATTTAAAATGTATTTTCTTATAAAATCTATTTGGAAAACAATCCTTAGTTCCATTATACAGTCTGGCTAGCTGACCTGAGAAGGTAGTAGTTAATGTTCAACGATAAAAGGCCAGTGTCGGGGTACATTGCAATTTATGTTAGTAAAACGTTAGTTAATTCAGTTAGGACTTACTGTACGAGTATACCGAACTAATTTCATACACTTAGTTCTACGATAAGTCCTATCGTGAAAATAAAATACTTTTATTCATTTTATTTTTATAGAAATAAGTTAAATTTATTTATGTTACAAAAATTAAATATTTTTATACTCTTTCTTGCGTATCAGAGCAGGCAGTGAGTGAACTAGTGACGAGATACTCCGTTCTCTATTTGCCACTAATTTTTGAGATATTGGTTGTTAGGTACGCTTTGCCTCGTTACCAGAGCGATAAAATTATAATATTAAATATGTCATTTACTCGATTGGGAATCGAACCCGCAACCTGCAGCGTTTACAGTCGCACGCTGGTGCAACTTCGAAACGACTGACCTAACGTATTTCATAGCAAACTTACATTTGTCGACTTTTATAGGTTGTACTTTCTGCCTGCATGAAATCATGAAATTAATATGGAAACCTAAATGGGCGAAATCGACTTGCACTTGACTGGTTTTCTATTTAAATTAAACAACAATTATTTGTTAATAATCACATGAAAAAAAAGAGTTCAGATTTTAATTAAAATAAGCTAGAAAAAAAATACAATAATAAAAGTGGCTGTTTTAGTAGTATATTCGTAGTAAATATAAAATAAAATAAAAGCGGGTGGTAAAGGCGATCGACCCTTGGGGATCGTTCCGGATGCATTGAGGGAGCAAGTAAAGGTTGGCTTTGAAATGAATGAGATTAAAATGTTCGTGATCTGAAAATACTGGAAATAAAAGGAAGCGTAGAAAATTGTATTATAATTTTAATCGTATTACTTAACGGAATTAGTATTTGAGGCCATTTGTGGCGCAGTGGCTCCAGCGTGCGATTGTAAACGTGATTGGTTGTGGATTCGATTCCCACTCAACTTAATACTTGATTTTTTACAATTTTAAAGTGTTATTCCACAATTAGGAAAGATAATATTTATAAGTAATTATCTTTGGGTAGTGGAAATTTGAAGAAATCTCCCTACAGATATGCTAGCAATAAAAATAAATTGCAACAAGCATATAAGAATTTCGACGTAGCCCGATCAGAACGTATGGCTTAGTTGCTCAGAACGCTTGGACGGTTTCCAAGAGGCGCGTGGTCCAATCCCGCTACGTTTTTTAAAAATATTAAATATTTTAATTTTTTCATTCTGTTGTCGAGGCGAAGTGCGGCGTTGAGTCCCGCCATTCAAGACACAATGCCTTCAGAATTACGTAGAAAGTGGGGAGCGGAGAGCTTTGGTTTAATTTTTTTTTATGACGTTCTGAGAAATTAGGTCAAAAGAAGTCAACATTCGTCAATCAGTCAATCAAATCAGTCTTTTCGGATCCACTGCTGGACATAGGCCTCTCCCAGGGTGCGCCAAAGCTCCCGATCCTCCGCCTTCCGCATCCACTTGAACATTCGTATTAATAACTAAATACAATAGCAAATATTGCAATATATTTTAATAAAAAATAAAGATTCTTTTCATTAGATAATGATGAAAGAAGAACTTAATTGGCATAAAATAGCTTACGAAGCGCAGATATAATATTTACTTTCAACTAATTAGCAAAAGAAGGTATTTCTTACAATATTTAAATTTTAACGTTTTCAGTTTAAGCTTCGTTTGGACTTTACTTGACTGGACTAGTTCTTGGCTCATATCCCATTTAGGATAATATTTATATTATAAATATTAAATCTGTATATGTTGAAGCGTATATAAATTTGTATATTTCACCCTTTATTTGTAAAGTAAGAAATGTATTAAAAAATAAATTAAAAACAGTTTCACGCTTTATCCTGCACGCTGCAGGGTAACTTAGTGTTAAGACACTTCGTTCCCCACTTTTCACAGAATTCTGGAGGAATTGCGTGTTGAGTGGCAGAATTAAACGCCGCGCCTAGGCTCGACACCAGAACGAAGAAATGGAAATATAAATTCTAACTAAATATTTCATCTTCTCAAGTGGGGATCGAACCAACAAGCAGTTGATTTTTGAGGTGATGGTGAATGTATAAAGGTTTAAATTATATTTATTTATTATGGTGAGCCTGCTAGAAATTCAAATTTTCTATTATTATTCTCATTGAAACTTCAAGGAGTTCTTGTTTAGCTTTTCCAGAGTTTGACTGTTATTGTTACTTATTTAAATATTTCTTTTGAAAAATTACATAAGCATATTAAAACAAAATTATGCTGGATTTACTAAAATTATATAAAAATAAGATCAATATGCCATAGAACGACAGCGTCTGACTACAAGCACGACGGTTTTGGGTTCGATTCGTAGTTAAAGGACTTAATTATTTTTATTTCCCACTTAGCTAGCTAATTATAACAATAATATCTCCTCATCTTCCCGAAATGCTAATATATGCTAATACTAAAGAATCAAAGTTCCCATCTATTTTATAGTCGAGTAAATACGACCTCTTGTTGCGAGTTTGTCTAAGCAAACACAGAAATATATATAGCCTTACATTTGTTTCAAAATTGTTTCATTTCCACACTCCGCTTACAAATTGTATGCAAACTTATTTTATGGCTTGCTAACTCCGATATGCACTGTAATTACATATCTTAATGGTATGTATCTAGGCGTCGTCTCGTCAAATATATTTAAATGTTATTTGTTTATTATCTATCTATACATATATATCTACAAGAGCATAGAAAACTTAGTGCTAAGACACTCCGTACTCCACTTTCCGCCGATATTCGAGGCACTGAGTGTTGAGTAGCGAAAATTAATGCAGTATTTTGCAAGAGCGAAATGAAAGTAAATCGTTCCCCTAAAGAATCGACCCAATAACCACCGCTTTTGTAATCAGATGCTGCTCTACTGATCCAGATGGCCTCAGATACATAAATAGGCACATATTGAGTTATATGGAGAGAGTCATAAAATAATAATCCAACCAGAAAAAGTAAACAGTATCAACAAAGAAAGGAAAGTAAACGTTTGGGCATAATTAAGTTACCACATGTTTAAGATACATAAAAAGTTTCCGTTATGAGAAATATATTGCCTAATTAATTATTGATTATTGAGGCCAGGCGTGGCGTAGGGGCAGAAATGTGCGACTGTAGACGCAGCAGGTGTGGGTTCCATTCCCAGTCGAGGAAATGAAATATGTAGTATTTTTGTTTCCAAGCTCTCGTAGCAAAGCGCGACGTTAAGTTCCGCAACTCAACACGCAATATCTCAAACTTGGGTGAGCAGTAGAGAATGTATTATATTTACATTAGGTTTTCTTTGTCTACCCTGCTATGGGAAAATAAAGTGGGAAGTAATTTTTTTCATTGTTATTGATTTTATTATTTTCTTTCCTTCTTATACTGACATGGTATTTGACGTTCTGGAGATGAAAGTAATTAATTTGTATTAGACTTAAAAACAAAGACCTTTTGAAGTCCTGATATTAATTAAATATAATGTTGGTAGGTACTTGTTGTAAGTTATTTGATTTAATGAACAATTAATATTAATTATATTTCAAAAAGGAAAACTTTTATGAAAATGTCATATTAGTTAGCTTATATTTAAACAGAAACAATTGATTTTTTAATGACTTATTGAGTTCTGTCTAAAAAAATTTATAATATAAAAAGATGGTGCTATGAATATGTTTATTACTTTAATTAATATGTGAGAATTTTAGATGTAGAAAAAGAAGTTGTTTTTCAGAAACAATTAAAAAAATCCGTCAAATATCCGTCCGTCTCTCTGTCAAGAGCCTTTATCTCCGGAACGCTTGGAGATATCGAGTTGAAATTCAAACTATATACTTATTTCGACACTACAAAGTAATTAGAAATTTCGACACTACAAAATTAATAGAATATTTCTGATTGACTTCGAATTATGAAATTTGGAAACTAGCATCTACAGGTATCTAGTACTACTTCAGAAAAAAATCGGGAAACTATACATTTGTATTAAATCCTAATAGCCTTTAAAACGAGGGCAAAATTTTGTATTAAAGCAAAGCTAGTTCAAGTGAGGTATCAGATGAAAAGGCTCTGGCTAAGCTAAGCTTGAATTTCAAAAAAAGCTCGAGACCTCAAATTTTTGTACGGAACCCTCAGTAGGCGAACCCGACTCGCGCTTGTCCGATTTTTTTTGATTAACTTACAACAAAAATTGCGTGTTGGAAATAATTTCATCCAACGTTGGCGGCTAATAATGTTACCTAAAATTGTTACATTCAGGGGAATAACCAAAGGTTATAGGGGGTAATAGCCAAAGGTTCAACGTAATTATTAACACGTACCGCCCCAAATAAAAATTAAAATCGTGTCGTTAACAAGTTACAAATTAGTGGACGTTTCCGAAAATTATAGCATTTGAAGATTGAAAATTAAATTGAAAGTTAAGTTTAAAATTTTGAGTTTAAAGAATTCGACTTCTAAACTTATGACGTGGCTAGTTTTCTAAGTTTATTTTTTTTTATTGCAAGGAAACCCTGAGCTCTGCTTAGGAATTTTTTTAGGAGTGCACCTATATATTGAAATATTTTCTTTATTTTCCATATTGATTACTGCATTAAATGGACATTGAACCCATAACCGATGAGTCTTCAGACGTTATTTCTCTACATCACATGCTTTAAAAAGAAATAACTTAAGGTATGTATCACATTTTAATATTAGATATTTTCAACCAGAATTTAACTGGAGTAAAAATTATCCAAACAAAATCATTCTAAGGCGCGGCGTTAAGCTCCGCCACGCAACACACAATGCCTTCAAAATTCGGCGAAAAATGGTTAGCGAAGTGCCTTGACACTGACTCCTTTTATATACTTACCCTACTACATGCGAAAGCAAGAGGCTGAAAAAAAATCACTGATAATGGTTTATAACACAGTTATATAATCAAACCACGTTCCCCTTTAAAAAATTGGTCGACACGCTGATCGTAACAGAACTGATGTCCCCAATAAAAACCGGTATAAACATGACATAAACCTGTAAACCTGGTAAATGTACTCATAGTTCGAACGGACGCAGATGCTCAAATCACCCTGGATAAACATAAAATATAAAAGGCTCAGGACCACGACGTGCATGATATATCACAACACTAACGCTAACGCTATGCTCGTTTAAGTGCTTGTGATATTCTGCTAACATATCACTGCTAGTTTGCAATATTTTAGTTTTACACTTTGTTTACTAAGTTGAGGTGTAAACGCAGGTTGTGAGTTCGATTTACAGTCGAGGAAATTAAATATTTATTATTTTCGTTTGTTAGCTCTGCCACTAAACACGCAATGCCTTGAAAAATTCGACGGAAAGTGGGGAAAGGAGTATCTTAACACTGGGTCCCCTCTACCTGCTACATGCGGGATACATCAGAAAGCTGAAAAACCACTTTGTTTACTATATGATACCAGTTATCAGTCGAAACTGCTTTTGCGAGGACTTTACGAATCTTTACCGTAAAAGTAACTTAACCCTAATCTACAATTTATATCTAAAATGAAATAAAGGAAATATGTTTGTTTAATTCATCTTTTATAAAAACGTATATAAACTGCCTCGTGCTGTTTTTGGTGTTCCAAATGAGAACCTAATCCATACTTCGGCGTCGGTCCTGTGTTAAAAAATATTTTTATGAGCTTTGAATAGTGAGTATTACTATAAACTTGAAATAAGTAAATAATATACAGCTTATAAAATTTTAATAATTAAAATTTAATCAGTAGCCTGTATTTATGAACAGTAAAATAATTAAACTTTTATACTAAAAAAAATACTGTATAAAATATTTAATCAAAAATCATTTAAATATAAATAGACGTTTAACCGAAATTGAAACTTTCTATTCTCTTGTAAATTAAATAGTTGAAAGTTTGTTTACTCAGGTGCTATAAATTACAGTGAAACGACTTAGAAGGCGTATAATTGAAGATGATAAACCTGAAGTTTAGGGTACTTCATAACTTAAATATGCTGGTGGCTAAAGCTAAAACGAAAATGTTTGTGAAGGTTGACATAAAGTTCATTAAAAATGTATGCTCAATATAGTGATGCTACTTCCATTAATATTATGACAACGTTGTCAGCATTTTATTTAAGCGATTTTAGTATAATTTAGGTGGAAATTTTAGTGGCAACCCAGTATAATTCTTAAAAGCAGATTATTAAATTATTTTACTAAAAAACAATATTTACACTAGTTGAATATTATAAAGCAATATTTACTTTAATTAGAATTGCATCTAAATAATGATGTATTTGTCGTTGACCATACATACAAATAAGTAAGGGGGTGAGGGCTAAAATCCAAGGTTCACTTTGTTTACACTCTGAACGATGGAAAATTATTGGAAACTCTGTTCCCCACTTTCACCCCAACATGTGTTTCTTAGGTTTACATTATTTATTAAATATCTAGTGACTACATTTTAATATATAATTTGAGTAAATCTATCTTCAAAGGTTACCGTCGAAAGCATTTTTTGTGATGTATAAACGGCGCAATTATTTTTCTTTCAAATAAAATTGGTCTATCAAAAATTTATCAGACGATTACTTAATATAATATTTAGCTTGCAGCAATTTTTTTAGATATTGTATTGACATTTTTGTATTAAATATTTTTCGGTAATTGCTCAAAAGCCAGATCCAGCCAGATCTTCATAATGTTATATTTAAAACCTGATTTTGTCATATATACACCCAACACCGGTAAGTACTATCAGGCAATATAAAAATTGAATGGTGCTTTCTTGGTATTTATTAAGTAAATACAAAGCATAAAATAGTACCTACGTTTCGTGAAATTATAAAACTAATTTTTTTATATGCACCCAAATAAACACTATCTTAAATTTTATATACCCTGATAGTACTAACCGGTATTGAATGTATGCTTATACATACAGTTGCTATAAAATAGCGAATTTCTGGCTTATTCTAATTACTCGATCTACAATGGCAATGTCTACTTAAAATTTGCTAATAGGAAATGATCTATCTTTTAGACTTTTTTTATTTTTCTAGATTTTTTTAGTAACTTACTAATTCATTTTTTCGTTTTAGATTTTCCAAAATGAAACAAACTCGGAAAGATTGTAACAATATATTTTGTATATACAAATTAGCTTTATAATATGGCAATAATGGCTATAAGTGTGAGTACCGGTACTAGTGTACTCGCAGAGCTTCGCTTTAACGCTTCTAATTCGCTCACGTCGGGAGTTTCTTCAAAGTCTCCTACTTCATTATATTGCATATCCTCGAACCTACCTGTTAGAGCTGAAATATAACGATACTTTAGACATGTATGTATATATGTATGTGTTCTCATATATATTATGTTTAAAATGCTAATGAAACTTTGATTAGTCTTTTCAACGTGACATTAAAAAGGATTGCCATAATTAAGTATATTTATAGAATTTAAAAATAGTAAAAATATTAATAGCATATAATCAAAGTATTTATCAAATATCGAAAAAAATCTAGTGTTATCAGAATCAAATGCATAACAATCAACACGCAGTAATCGACACCAAATAATCGACTGGGACAGAATGTACAGACGCCGAATACAGGTATTCTTGTAATAAAATAAAAATCTGCTTCATGCTGTACACACTAGAGTAGACAGAGAGAACCTAGTGTTAAAATACTCCACTCCCTACTTTCCGCCGAATTCTTAGGCATTGTGTGTTGAGTAGCGGAACTCAATATTTTGCTTTTGCCTCGACACGAGAGCAAAGAAATTATAATATTAACACACACCACAACTAGCCTCAATAAACATTATATAAATGTATCATACTATTTCAGTATAATATACTTACGATACAATTTAATAGTTCCATCGGTATCTCCAAGGGAATTTTTTGATATGCAACTGTACGTGCCGAACGTACTCCGACCTACTTTCTTTATTTTCAACCGCATGTCCACCTCGTAGCCGCGATCCACCGCTATCACTTCGAACCTTTTATCGGCTGTAAATAATTAAGTAATATAATCGATTGTATCAATTTAATGACTACAATAATTCTATATATCGATAAAAAATAAAAACACACGTAAAAAATGCTTTCATTCTCGATGTCGACTAATTTTAGTCGAGTAAAATCGAACTTGTAATAACCAGATGCATATCAGTTACCGGTACCGTATACCGTATATTAAAAATGTAATAAAAAAGTTAGTGAGTAATATTTAAAGTCGTGTAATATTTTAAATTAACAAATGTAATAAAACAGCGTCTACAGTTGTGACTGGCTGCTACTATTTGAAATATTTCTCATAATAACATTGCACAGCAAGTTGAAGTTTGCATGCGATTGTAATACAATAGCAATTTCCTTTCAGTATTACAAAAACTTGGCGTTTACTTTGTCAAATATGTTAAGTGTGCTTGGAAATATTTGTTATTACCGGTAGGACAATGATATTTGTGTATAAACTTCTTGTTTTGCAATTTGTATTAAATTGCTAATTTCGGTTTTAAATTTTACGAGTTTTTTAACAGACTTCTGTAAGAAAAGGAGGTTATCAATTCGACTGTATTTTTTTTTTTATTTATTTTTTTTAATGTTTGTTACCTCATAACTTTTAACTGGGTGGACCGATGTTCATAATTTTTTTTTTATTTGAAAGGTATAGCTTCCCGAATGGTCCCATTTTTTTTGGTCCATGTCTGACAATGGTATCCATGAGAAAATCACATAAGTCTTAAATTTGCATTATGCATGTGCGCGACTAATAGCCGAATAACTCAATGTCGCGCCAACCGATTTTGATGATTCTTTTTTTATTTGAAAGGATACACTTCAAGGATAATTTGGTGAAAGTTTGGTTAGGTTTCGATTATGGAATCCGGAGAAAATTGAGAAAGTTTGTTTTTTTTGGTCAAAAATTAATTATACTGTAATAGTTACAAGCAAAAACTTTTTAAATTGATGTCAGAAGTGAGATTCCTGATCGTTGCATTTCTTTTCAACCAATCTCAAAAAAGAGGATGTTCTCATTTTCAACCAACTTCAAAAAAGGGAGATTCCGAATTCACCCGAATACTTTTTATGTTTGTTCTTGTCAATATACCAAAATGTAACTTTGCACAAAAATAATAGCTAATTAAATGAAGTTTTACATAGAACAATCACAACCACTCGTTGACAACCACTACCACCACCATCACCACTCGTTCAAGAAGCATCATTTTAAGATCTACCCATCACTAAAAATCGTAAAATAAATTAATTTTTAACAAAAACAAAAACCGACTTCTAACAACGAACTAAAAAGTGAAAAATAATTATATAAAGATTTTATAATTTTGAAGTCGGTGTCAAACTAATGCTACAACACCTTTACTACAATATCTAATTACTAAGCCTGTTTGTTTTACTTGGCACCGACTTCAAAATTATAAAATCTTTATATAATTATTTTTCACTTTTTAGTTCGTTGTTAGAAGTCGGTTTTTGTTTTTGTTAAAAATTAATTTTTGACAAAATTATGTAATATTCATGTTAAATCTGAATAATGTAGTTAAAATTTAGACTTAAACAAGATTTTTTATACAATTATAACTAATGTTTTTGGTTGAATTATTATTAGAAGGCATATTGTTGTAATTGATGGCTTTTACGATATATAATACGTAGTCAGTTTAGTTAACAATAAGAAATGTGGCTGAATTATTATATTGAAAAGAAATAATTAGTTAATTAAATACAGTATTATATTAGAAGAAAACGAGTGTCAGTACCTTTGGAGAGAAGGAAAGTAAAATATAAGTGAGAAAGAAATAAAAAAATAACAGCACCTTGCACAATGTTTACATTTCGTCACAGTCATACGTCAAAATAATATTGTGTTAAACTGTTTGTATTAATAAAAATAAAAAAACAAATACGAAACGGAATTGTCCAGTTATTTAAACAATCTATCATTTTTAAAATAGAAATTGCCGAGTTATTTCAATGGGTTCTGAACTTCGCCGTCAAATATATTTCACTCGAATTGGTTTTCAAATTTGCATAAAATAAAAATAAAAGTATGGCGTTTCTGTGATTGTGTGTTGCTGTAAATAACAGTTTCAGGCCGAATGTACCAAATACAGCCATTCTCACATACTTTTTAATGAAAATATTGTATAACGTTAGAATCATCTTATGATTTGGGCCAATCGTGGTGCAGAAGCAAAAGCGTGGGACTGTACACTTGGGAGATTGTAAGTTCGATTCCCACTGAAATGAAATATTTAATACTTTCGCTCGCTCTGTTAAAGAGGTAAAGCCCCCCACAACAAGCAATGCATGTAATGAATGGAAATCGAGTGTTGAACATTTTCATTATGTTTAAATACTTATATAAATTTTCAATGTACGTTATTAATATATTAGGTATGGTATGTAGGTAAAGTATTAGACTTTAAGGTATCATCTATATAAAAAACAAAAAAAAATGCTTTACAAAGAAAACTTATACTTACTCTGTGATATAATTTGTTCATTTATAGTCCAATAGTTGATGGACCTCGGGAAGGCTTCCGAGTGGCAGTCAAGGTGCACCGTGTCGCCTTCATTAGCGCCCACCAATTGGTTCTGTATTGTCATGATGGGCGGAACTACAGGAAAATATAACTATTAATATTATATAAAAATATATTTTTTAACATGCATTATGATTAAAATTCGACGAAAAGACTTTTCTACCAGGTTCCCTCTGGACTCCTCCCTAACCAGCTGTATGTAGGATACAGCGAGAAGTAATTTTCTTTTTTTTTCATTTACACACTGTATCCCACACATATCTTAGTACGCAGAGGGAACCTGGGAACCTAGTGTTAAGACACTCCCATTCTCTACATTAATTTACTTATATACACATTTATCATCTGACATCAGTTATTAAGAAAACATTAAAAGTATATAGTAGCAAGTATATTATACTTTTAATACAGGAAAGATACATAGTTTTTACATTTATGTATAACTTTTTAAATTTTTAATAATTTTTAAGATTGACGTAAAAAGTTTAAAAATACCAACATGTATTTTTCCGGCACTCCGTTACGTGGGGAGGAAAAGGCTTCGATCCCTCTTGTTAGTTGAAGAGGGCTTTGCCCTAGGGTAGAATTTTAATAGGCCATTAGTTTCTTTTGCTATTGATTATGACATGGCTACTTCTTTCAGTGGGGAATGGTTACCAAAGAGTTCTTTTAATATTTATACGATTTTACTCTCTTTTTGCTTAGATTTAAAAGATTAACAAGATGGTGGCAGTTTAATTTTTTAAATTAACCAAATTTTTAAGATATAATAATTTAACGTAATTTTCTTGTTTTCTTTTATAAATAAAAAATATGATAATTCCCTGAAATATTTTTTTATAAACCGACGTTGTTTTTAAACTCATATTTTTTTATTTTCAGTATATTAATCTTATTATTTTAAATCTTATTATTTATTATTGACACCTGTACTGCAACAAACTCTTGAGAGACAATTTCCACTGGTAATTTTAAGGCAGCTTGCACATCAATCAATGTCCTGCTCAAGAATCGATCAACGCTGTTGCAGCTTAATTATTGTTAATAGCTTTGAATGGACGACAGGCGTGACTTGCTTAGTTTTAAGTTGTATTTAAAAATATATTATATTGTGATAATAAATAATAATAAAATTAAAATACAAATATATTTGTATTAGCTAAGTACAATTAATGATACATATTTCCTTTAAAAGATTATTATTTTAATTCCAAATTGTTGTAACAATATATACTTTAGTATAATATAATGAAATAAAAATATAAGAATAAAAAAATAATGATAATGAAATAGTTTAAACATACTTTCACATAATTTACATTGTTTTTATGAATTGTTTAAAAATCGCAGTTCTTTTATCGTATTGTCGTATGCGATATGAATTTTTTTATATACATTTTTTTCTTTTTAGTTTCACGCTGTATCCTGCACTATATATATGCTATGACGTGCACTGCGGGATACAAAAAAGGGTAGACAGAGGGTTCATGGGAGTCTAGTATTAAAACTCTCTGTTCTTCATTAAGATATTCCGTCCCCACTTTCCGCCGAATCCTTGAGGCAGAGAAGAATTATTTGTAGAATTTCTGGTTATAACGTTTTTAAAGTGTTGTCTGTGCAATGCATTGTACAAAGAATAGCATCAATCAACGTCCCGCTTAAGAATCCATCAACAATGTTGCAGCTTAGTCAGCTAATATTGTTTATCCGTAATGAACGATGAGTATCACTCACTTGCTGTCGGAGGGTGGAAATACATGGAATTTCGAATAGGTATGGCAAGATTTATATACTGGTGTTTATATAGATTGTTGTTCTTATTTTGGTCCTTTACGTTCTCCATTTTAGAAATCAATGAAAAGTGCTATATATTCAATATTTTTTTATTATTCTGATATTTATTCATAGGTGTATTATATTTTTCACTTTGATATATTATTTTAGGAATATAAAGTATTAAAATCCCATATAAAAATACTTTTAATCTAATTCGATTATGGATTCTGTTTTTATATATTTTCATAATAATATATTCTTTTTTAAGTTAAATATAAAATATTCATTAGCTTTACGCTTGGGTTTATTTCTATTTTCAAACATTACTTATATATACCTAAACAAATAAGATTCCGCGATCCGATGACGCACAGGAAACTATTCCCCACATAACATTAATAACATATCAATATGGAGTACTAAACAATCTTTGAAGTAAATCAATCAACGTCCGTTCCAAGATGTAACTATACCCACTACATGCATAAGCTAGTTCATAATGTTTGTAAATTATGTAAAGAACAAAATTGTACGATTTTTATTAGAGACTCATAAAATAACATTTCATTAGCAAGAAAGCAAATAAGATTTAGAAATAATATTTATTTTTTATAACTTTTCCGCATTAATAGGTAAAAATGGAGTAGTGATATGTCACTCTGTTTGGTATCTTCAACTTATTAAGTGTTATTTAATTTATCAAAAAATATTATATTGTTAAAAAAAAAACAAAAAATATATCTACTCTATTAAACGATGAATTTTTGAATTCTATATTTATGTAGTATATTTGCAGGAAGTCAGCGCACAAAACGGCCTATTTCCCTCCGAGATCCTGGAATGAGACCAGGTGTTTTAAACCTTCTATTTTTGGTGGTCTATGGTCTATGTGTGGTGTAACGAACGGACAGACATACAAAATCATAAAAATCATATTTTTGGCTTTTATTGCTTCTATTAAAATCATGGATTTTTTAATATTTTTTCTATATACAGAATTGACTCCTTTTACATATTTATTGGATTAATTAATATAAGCACACGTCTGTATATAATTTGAACGTATGTACCTACTATATTAGTTTGGCAGTTGAACCAACTTTATGAAAATGCCTTTAAGGTGTTTACCTGAAATGTGTAGTAGATAATTACTAACCAAGTTTCCATGAATAAGGAACTACCTACTAAATAAAGTAAATCTTAGTGATAAGATTTTATAGCAAATTTTTCTTTTTGCCTTCGTGATAAGAAGAAAGAAAGGCTTTGTACGTTGATAGACGATGTAAGTTGAGATGAGATCGTTAGAAACGAAAAATACTACATATAATAGGATATGGAGGCTATACCCTTTTTAACGATATAGAAAATTGCAAGTAATATGACTATTGTATATAGTTAGTTAAAAATAAATGTTTTGTTCGAATATATTCCATATTTTTCTAAATCTAAACGTAGAAATAAAACTTTAGAATAAATATATTTTAGAAAATATACCCACAATATATGCAAAGAACATGTTGCTTATATTATAATTTTATTAATTTACTACTGAAGACCTAACAATTAAAAATGTCGTTATTATTAAAATACAAATTATAAAAATATTATAAGTACATAAGTGGGTGAGAATATACCGTCATTAAATAGAAGATATACTTAAAAAAAAATTCTTCATTAAAAAAAATTAACGAGTTTAAATAAACTTCATTGTAATTAAACAGATTACAAGAAAGACGTGACTGTGTCAAAGTTTACTTAAAATCAACGTTCGACATGACCTAGTTAAAATTGTATAATTTATACTTATTTAATAAATATCTCATATATTTATTTTATGTAACGTAAAAATCGCAATTCTCATTTATTTTATTATTGCTCGAAGAGCTGATATGGTCTTGATCAAGCCTTATAACTTGCTGATTAATGGTATCTACTTAATAAAGTATTAAGCAATAAAATGCAGTAAATGTAATATTTTTTAGCTTGCTCAAATTCGAAACAATGTGTGTTGCGTGGTGGAGCACAACGCCGCGCCTTTTCTTTCTAATGCAGGTAAATTGACATCACTTTAATATAGGTAACCATTTCCCTGAGCGGAGATCAAACCCACATGTACCTTTTTCTGTCAATCAAACCACCACTTACCACTATACCACAAAGGCATCAAATAAACCAATGTACAGCGCGGAAAAATGTGCCAATAAACGAAAACAAAATATATTCTGGATATTAAAATCCTCTAGATTCGTAACAGTTAAAGAATAAAGGTACATATGATTTAAAAAATATTTTCAGAAAAGGAAAGCATTACTGAAAACTCAATGCTGAATTTTCTCCAGATCTAATATTACTAGAATATAACACCTACATTATCATTTCTTCGCTCTGGCCCGTAGGCAAAGCGCCGCGATGAGTCTACTCAACACACAATGCCTCAAGAAATCGGCAGAAAATGGAGAACGGAGTGTTTTAATACTAGTTTTCCCCTGCCTACCCTGCTATAACCGCACATACAGCATGCAGCAGAAAAATAAAGAAAAAAGGAAAATATAACTTAACTAGCACAGTACTTACAATGAACGACGAGCATGACCCGCTTGCTGACGGAGGGCGGCACCCCGTTGCTCGCGATGCACAGGTACGCCCCCATGTGCAGGCGCGACACCTTCACTAAGTGCACCACGGCGCCGCTCACCGACGAGTCTAGATTAGCAAACTGTAATTATGCACTGGGGGATGAAATGTTTGATGGGGTTAATGGTAACTTTTCATGTGGGGGCTAACTAGCTAAGTACTGGTTGCTGTGCTGGTGAGCACAGTAATAAGCATGAAATATGGTGTATTAGGTTGCTTTATTAAGTCTGCCTGTAGCGAAGCAAGTAATAATGAATTAAAATATAATTTGAATATGAATTTGTAATAATTTTATCTTTATGAAACTTGGCAGTTATACGTAGATTAGGTGATATTACAATATTATGGTATCAACGAGCTGGTGTGATGATGGAGCCAGGATCTGAATATTGGAACTAGCTTTTTGTCTGTTTCTTACAATTTTATCACGTTGAAAAATATAATTCATACTATATTTTTATTTTTAGAAAAGTTAAGTAGCTGTTCGGGCTATGCAAATATAATGTGAAAATTTCCATTTACGTAAAGGTGTATATTTAGATATATCCGTTCATAAATATATCCATAAATTTTGTAGCGTAATATTTCATTTACTTTGTAAATGTTATCCTTGAAAAATAAAAGCTCCCAAGAGGTAAACAGGTAAAGTTCCCAGTAGATACGTGTTTTTATAAGAAGAAACGAGTGTATGAAATATTTATTATAACACTTGAATTATTATTATTGCATACCTTCTGGAGATAGCAAAGTGATATGTTTTTGTCATAAAATTGAGTAGAAATAAAGAGTAAATTACCTTTACATGATTACATTTTGAGTAGTATAGAGCCGCTTTTTTATAATAAAAAATAGATTAAACTTTTCTTCTTACTAAGCTTTGAGAATTATGTTTAAAATTTACTACTACAATCATATATTTCATTTTTTTTTTTAAAATATAAATAGGTATATATAAATTATATTTTTAGACATTTTTCCCAAAAAGCTATAAAGGCCGGCCTTTATTGTCATTTTGCATCGTTAAATTAATAAAAAAAAACAAACGAATTCGTCGTTTCCCCCAAAAACGAATTGTGAAGTTTTTAATGACGTGCGTACCCACAGTCAGAGTCAAGCATAAAATAAATCATCTTTTTAGCTTCACTCTGTATCAATAACTTTTTCGTGCAAACATATAGGGAGGGAACATGATGTTAAGACACTCTGTTCCCCATTTTCCGCCGAAGTCTGGAGTCACTGCCCGGTGACTGTCGGAACTCAACGCCGCGCTTTGTCCCGATACCAGAGCGAAGAAATAAAAACATTCAATATTTCATTTCCTCGAGTGGAAATTGAACCCATAACCTATCACGTTACACACTTTTTGCCCCATCATTATTATCGTGTTACATTAAAATCATTAATTATATCTAAAATTGTGCTTTATGTTTTAGAAAATAAAATTCCATATTGAATAAAAAGTGGCCGCGGCTTTCTACTGCGCATTACTGTGAGATTGAAAGTGGTAGACTTTGTGGTTTGCATGTTGCATGCTTTGAAGTTGATGTTACGTACTCTACTCTTTCCATATAAAACACTATTTATAACATATCATATATTCTACTACAGTTATTAATTTAATGTGAACAGTACATTTGAAATATTCATAAATTTTCATTTAAATGTATTTAAATGTAGACGTAGAGGAGTTTTATTCTTTTAAGTTGCATTAAAAATAAAAGCCTACATTTAATGTTCACTCACTTCATTTATATTTAATTTATTTCAATAAAATATTTTCCTATATTAGTGGATACGTTGTTATTATTTACATTTTCTTGTATTATAGAAATATAGAATTTTCGAAGTAGTTATTAAATAAAAACATTAAACGAATACCTATATGTATCTTACTCAGTGTATCGCTGAAGTTTGATGTAGGTAATAAGTCCCCAGCCTCCTTCCTCCATACCACAGTGGGAGTGGGCACCCCGTGGGCTGCGCATCGAAGTGATACATTAGCTCCTTCTCTTGCCACTTGATCGCTACTCGTCGGGTAGTCCAAGATGTCGGGAGGCACTAGGTGAAAATATTAATATATGGTTTAGTAAGCAACAAATATTAATTATTATTTTTTTCCCTCGACACTAGAGCAAAGAAATGAAAATATTAAATATGTATTCATTTCGTCGAGTGCGAATCGAACCCACAACCTGCGTTTACAGTCACACGTTTATGCTCCTGAGTGACTCAACCTCACAAGCCTCATAAAAATATTATCAGAAATATAAAAAAGTATACATGAAAAACTGCACAATTCCGACATTATTTTACATTTTAAAAATGTTAATTCATAATTTTCCATTGTTCATAATTTGTATTATTTTATATTGTACTTTATAAAACAATACCCTATTTTATATTATATAGATATGAAATAGTACATTTTATAATAACAGTATTTACTAATCTAAATCTGGAAATTAGGTTAGTACGGATGCGCGAATATCAATACCGCGTATATACAAATGTAAATCCTGATGCTCAGTCGGAAATTATACTAAAACACACGAAGTAGACTCCATATACATACTTGCCTACCTAATCCACGTAAAAGCATTCGTATAAATATAGGTCCACAGTGTGTTTTGTTCGCTTATCACAGCTGCGACTTATTACAGCAATTACGCGTCGTTGCCCGGGCGACCAGGACACGCACTCGCGCTATTATTATTAGTTCCGATGGACGAAACTTGTTGTTATTACGTATTTATGCTTTAATATATTATGAATTTTTGTTGTTAAGAGGTCGTCATGGCGCAGTGCTACTAGGGTGTGACTGTAACGCGGTTGTGGATTCGATTTCCACGTTGGGGAATTAATTATGATTTATTGATATTTTCATTCTACGCCCTGAGTATCTTAACACTAGGTTTCCTCTGTCTACCGGGCTATATGCGTGAGCGTGAAGCTGTTTTTTTTTTTAAAGTAAATGTCAATGTTTGATATTTGAAATATAAATTTGTACGATACAAAATAATAGTGATTTATATCTTTATAGTCCCATAGATTACGTTTTACCGTAATTAGATATAATTATTGAGTTGATTCTTTGTGGTGATAGTTTGACGTTTACTATTATTAAATACAATACATGCATTTAATATCATAATATCTAAAATTAAACCGACTTTGAATCGATTTAACTGTAAGTTTTTTTTGTATGGTGGCACATTTTAAAAAGTAGTCCCATACAAGTTTTATGGCAATTGATTCAGCAATTAAAAGAAGTAGAAAATAAAAACTGACTTCAAAATAGGTCTTCGGACCAGTGCCAGGTATGAAAAATAAGATCTATAGAAGTTTCCAAATATATGAAATAAAAGCTAAATATTTGTTATTTTTTAAATAAACACCTTATACTAGTTTGGGATCGATCCCAAAAATAACGTAGATATTTTAATTAGTAAGTACTAAATAGGTAATGTAACTATCAAAAATTCTGTTAATTATCTTTAATTTCAAGTAATTAAAATGTTATTTTCTACGTTTTATTTTTTTCTATACATTTATACAATTTATTGTACCATTACGCTTAATCTAATTTGTAGTTTATTTGTTCGTGGATTTAATTGTGAGAACTACGGATAAAGTTTTCCATAGAGCTTTATATTTATAAAATTAAATAATTTAAAAAATCAGCTTCACAGCACAACAGGATAGCCAGAGAATACCTAGACACTCCGTTTTCCATTTTCCGCTGAATTCTGGAGCCATTGTGTGTTGAGTGGTGGAACTCAACGCTGCACTTTACCTCGACACCAGAGCGAAGAACATGAAAATATATATTTAAATGAATTAATTTCCTCGAGTGGGAATCGAACCCAGAACCAGTCGCGCTTACAGCCACACACTTGTATCCCTGTGCCATGACTAACCTCCTTATATTCATGCAGAATTGAAAACAGTTTGACATTACAACAAGTCTTATTCTAATAAAAGTCGGCGGTAGTTCCCATCACTATTTAACTTTTGCTATTTTCCGCTTGTGTCATAATTTCAATTTAAAGTTTCATAAAACCACAATACGAAACTCTACGGTCTCGGCTAATGCATTATATAAAATATCCTAATGTCAAGTATTAATTATTTTAAAAGCGAATCGACCTAAAATTCGTCTTTTTCGAATTTCCACGGTGGAAGAAAAATGATATAGTATTTTTTTTCTTCACGATGTATCCCGCAAGTAGCATGGTTGGCAGAGGAAAACTAGTGTTAAGACATTCCGCTGAATGCTGGAGGCATTGCGTGTTTCGTAATAGAAATCGAAGAATTTAAAGTAGAAAATATTTTATTTCCTCGAGGGAACCCATTACCTATCGCATTTACAGTCATACAATTGTGCTGCTGCGCCAGGACTGCCCTCCATTATTTTTATTTGCGATATGTATACATTTGCATTAGTAAAAATATTCGCTTATTAAACATTAATAAACAAAACTAAATATATTATAGTTATAGCATTACAGCAATGTCGACAGCAAACATGAAAATTTAATCATACAAGGTTTATACTGAAACTATTCTCTATTGGATTTTCAATTTATTACACCTACAAACACCCTGTAGAATGCATACTTTATATCTGCGGTTGGTGCACGGAAATTGAAATATGTCTATCAATACACGTTGCAGGGAATTGCTAGGACTTGCATTCTGGGATATGGAAATTTATGAAGACAGAAAACGTATGACAAATTTTTATATTTCATAAACGTTTGATATATTCGACAAGTTGGAAAACAATTCTATAATAGTGGATTTGATGTTAGAAAATATTATATTCGATATAAATACTTTTTTAATAAAAAAATTATTGAACATTTAATATTTATTTCGTAATAAAGCTTTGTAATATGTTTGTATATAGAAATCTAAATTTAGCCTAAAGCTAAGTTCTAATTGGAAAATTTTTTTTTGTAAGCAAAATTAATATATAATTGGACATAGTCAAACGTAACAAAATAAAATAAAAATAAAAAATTGTATTTTGACATGATAAAAGCTTCTCGTGCCCACGTAAGTTTTATTTAGATTTATTTTAGAGAGTCAATAAATTAATTGGTATATTGACTGCTGAGTACACCCAACACTTCATGTATTGTGTTCAGTATGTATATAAAAGTATAAAATATATTACGGAAAAGTCTAGGAAAATATTATTAAGTAGTAAATGGTTTCTGACAAGTCTTTCATATATTGCTTTTCTTTGATTTCATATTTTTAGTAAAAGATTAATATATATTTTCAATCTTCATGATCTGTCAAAACCAAAGAAACTAAAAAAATGGTATTAAATTCTATTTCGTGGTCAGTCGTGGCGACGCGACAGGGTGTGTGGTCGATTCCCACTAGGAGAGAATATCTAGAGTTCTAGTATCGAGGCAAAACGCGGCGTTGAATCCCGCCACTCAACATGCAGTACCTCTAGAATTCAGCCGAAAATGGGAAATGGAAGTTTTTTGATGGTAACTGAATGTCTGAACAGTATGTTTTCCCTCTGCCTATACTGATAAATGCGGGATACAGCGTGAATTAAAAAAAAAAGTTAATCTACCAATTCCAAATATAATTTACCAATAAAAAAAAACAAAAAAATACATACCTACAACATCTAAATACGCCGTCTGGCTCTTCATGGGGTCCGTGTTAAGTTGGCACATGTACCAGCCACGGTCTGACTGGCGCACGTCGTGTATATGCAGGAACCACACCCGCCTGTCGCTGTGGTTCACCGCGATGCGGTGGTTCTTGGTGATCACGTGGGTGGCGATCGTCAGGATCGTCTGCGTGTCCACGCGTAGCCACGCCACCTTGTTAAGGTTACATTTTATAATTTTATTTGTGTTTAACATGTATTACATTTATAGAAACTTATAAAATTATCATTTTGACAAAGGCTCTATTTTTTTCAGATAACCTTTAGGGTGAAAAGAATTAGATATAATTAAAAACAAGTAGGTAGTGGTAGTGCTGTAAAAACACATATAAAAGTAATAATCTTTTTCTTTTTTTTGTATATGCTCTTTTTAATCTGTGTTAAATTACTTAAAATTTGGCCTTTATTTATTCACTTCGGCTTTATCTAAACATACAATATTTAAAGAAAATTACTAAAACAAAACTTAAAATTATAACATTTAAATTTATAGCTATTCATATATGAATAACTAGTCTAGTTAAGATACAAAAGAAGCGTCGAAAACACTTACTCTGTAATTGCCGAGGTCATTGACAACACACGTAAATACAGCTTCCCTTCCTAATGATACTGTCAGGTTGTTTAAGCTATCTTCAAAACGTGGCACTTCTGGAAAAGGACAATTCCGCTAAAGGAAATTCGCTATAACAATAAACGATTCACCTATAAAACAAATAATAGGTCCTCTCTTGTCGAAATTATTGTTGGCATACATTTTAGTATGTACTTATATTATTAGATTTATTGAAATTATTTTATAGATTAACTTTAGAAAACTTACGAAAAAAGAAAACTAACTAAAAAAATATTTGTATTTTCAAATTAAATAAATAAATCAGCTACAGGCTGTATCCCGCATATAGCAGGATAGGCAGAGGCACTATCCACCGAATTGTTTGAGGGAAAGCGTATTTAGCAGAAACTTTCGGGCCTATACAACATAGATAATGCACCTGGGTGTTGGTTGCTGAACCACAGAAAATCCCTAAATATACATGGGGGTAAAATGGATACCCTGAGGTCCCCTATAGATACCTTAGACTACCGATAATCTGTCGATCGAGTTACACCATGTATACCTATGCACGCTAACAAGTTTACGGACTTCCAGAATTAAGTTTGCTTACACGATGTACGATTTGCATAAAATTTAGATATACATTTTCATATACCTATGTACTCAGATATGATAGACTTACGTAAAGCTTAACATATGAATTTAGCAAATTTCCCTTAAAATATTTAATTTTAATGTATAATCAAAATAGTTATTATTCATTTAAAATACTATTTTTACCTAAAAACAATCTAGTTTTATATTTGTCTTAATTAAGGATTATACAGCTAACACGGATAAGTTAATAGCAACATTCACGGCAGGTGTTAGCCAACTTATAATAGTAACACATTTTAATTTAAACTTTAGTAAATTGTAATATTGTCACATTTGTTAGCATACGTTTGCGTGAGAATAAAATTGAAGTTTTTTTTAGCTTCACATTAGATCTCAAAAGGAATCGAACCCCCAACTAGGCCTCATATATTAAATATAATAAAATAGTCTTTAAAGTTACATTTGGTCACGTCAACATAATCTAAACTAGCTAGTTTTAAATTTTATGTATGTAACTAATAATTTCTTTCCGCTTATATAATACAGCGAACAATTAAACAAAATTTCGTGTTTGTATTGTTCCAACTTTAATTATACTTATTTAAATTATTTTCCCACACACAATAGGGCTTGCATTTTTATGTTGCCTAATTACAATGCCTTTGGAAAATTTTATCCTTTTCAAAACGATGTCTTTGTTCTTCAAAGTTTATTAAGTGCGTTAGCATTATATTGAACTAACGGCCCGCTCGCGGTTTCACCCGCGTGAACTATGTTATTATTAATTTCTGTCACCATGACTACGTCCTAGTGACGTCTATGCAAAATTTGAGACTTCTAGCATTTGTAGTAACGAAGTTTTATACAAACTTTCGACCCCAAAAACAATCCCTTAGAAGTCGAATATTGCAAATTCCCGTCTTAGCGAGCACCTACGTCTATAAGTAACTCCTATGCAAAATTTCAGATTCCTAGCACATGTAGTTTCTGAGATTTCGTGATGAGTGAGTGACCTTTCGATTTTATATATATATAGATTTAGATATCTCAATTATTCTAATAAATTGAAAAAAAATCTAATATTCGTATGAATATTGTTCTTATATTTGTTTATATTCTATTACATTAAAAAAAATGTTTAAAAGCATATTATATTTTTCTTTATATTTAACCTTACAGAAATATACTTTAATACTTTTTTACAAAAACTACTAAACGCATTTAAATAAAACTTTACAGTAGTATAGTTTATATATAAAAATGAAATATAGGTTACAATTTATGTGAATATTTTGTATATTCTGGTGATACTATAACAACAACTATTAGCGGGCGAAGCCGCACGGGTCTGCTAGTCAATTATAAATTACAAAGTCTCTATAGCTATAATAAAATAAAAATAAGTAAAATAAGCTTTATTCTTTCCAGCTGTTGTTTTCTCACACGATCTGTCCAAAGCATTTATTGTGCCTAGAGTAAATTTGCTTGTGGGATGCAATATCCAAGAGAACGGGCCTCAGGGAGCTATCTTGTTTTATTTACGCGTCTGAGTCGATAATGAACGTTTTTCTACTATCATTTTGTGAGGCCAATACACTAAAGGTGTACTATAGTCAGTAGCTTCTCTTATGTCTCTGTTTGGCACTCAAATTTTATTACCGAATGCTGTTCAGCCTTGCATAAATATTTTAAAAGAATGCAATATAAAATATAGCTTAAGTGAATGGAGTAGAGTTTAAAATACGAGTTAGAGACGCAGAGAAAAAGAGAGATTAAGCAAAATAAAACAATATATGGCCGTATTTATTGGTAATAAAGTGTTTGGGTTATATTTACGATCGTCGATGGCAGTGATTGTGCGTACATAATGTAAATATTTTTTTTTTGTAAAAAAATATTTTAATTATTCTCTTTATATTAAACGTTAAAAGTAAATAGTAATAGTCCAGGAAAACGTATTATTAATGATTTATTACGATAACTATTATTCCCACTATTTTTGTGTAATAGGCGCCATAAAATATTATGAACTTTATCTTTTTACGGGTACGTAAGGTAGGGTTTGGGGCTTTTATGGTGATATTATGCAAGAACATGTTTATTTATTATACTGTGATAACATATTATTATAAGAAATTTACTAGAAAAAGAAGTATTTTTATTATCAAATGTTAATAAACATTTATTCCTTATTTAAAAATATACATAAGACTAGATGTTACAATTTCTTATTTTAAGTACTTCATAACGAATATATAGCACATAGCAGAAACTCACCAGCTAACTAAATGTTCTGTGAACGATGTCTAGCCTGCAAGCCAACTGTCAGACTTGTCTCAGTTTGGTCTTAGCTATTATGATTTAAACATATTTATTATGCAGTTTATTTCGAGCAATAGAATACAATACATACAATACATTTAGTACAGTTATATTTTTTATTTTTAGGTTATGAAATTATAAATATTGGGCTAGTATGTTTTTTTAAATATTAAAAAATATATACTAAATACTAAAAAAGTCTGCATGTAAGTGTGTATAATATTACAATAACTTTAAACTTTAAGCTAGAGACACAAACTTTGGGGCAATAAATTTGAAATAAAAATCTTAAAGTTAAAAACTTTATCCTCAAAAAGCTCTAAGTTCCAACAAAATAAATCAAGCCGTTTAAAGGCACAGTCGGCCTCGACTGTAATAGGAATATAATAGTATATATTACGGTCTATAATAAATATATCTTACTCATCACCAGACAGTGGCTTAACCGAGCAAAATCTAATATATATTTTATTTAATATTTCACATCATTACATCTAAATCTCTAGCAATAATTTATCTTTCATGATTTATGACAGCACAGACATCACTTAATATAAATTTACGGCAATATCTTTCAAAGAAAGATTGCACAATTTACTTGTTACGTGACTTAGCGGTAAATTATATTGATATATTTTTCCTATAGTCAACATAGAGTACAAGATAAGGCTTTTAAGGAGTAAGTTGTTTCAAAGTTGATGCATATAAATATTTGCGTATCACATCGCCGTGCGCCTTCGCGTCGTAGTTGTGAGGCACATCGTCACGCAATCTCCCAATTGTAAATGTGAATATTCCACTTTAAATAACCTTACGGTGGATCGATGGCCGCTTTGCAAATTAAAGTAAAACACCTTGCTCTAGTTTTTTTATAATAATTTAAATATCGATGTCAACGATTTGAGGCTAGTCCCAGGGACACAAGTATGTATTTGTAAGTTTAGGTTGTGGGTTCGATTCCCACTAGAGGAAATATAATATTTAATATTTTCATTTCTTCGCTTTGGTAACACGCTAAAAGCTCGGCGTTGAGTTTTGCCCCTCAGCACACAAGAACAAAAAGGAAAAAAAATCTTTTAATGGGCACGAACTGTCTTAAAATTAGGTTCTCCCAATGCCAACGTTACTATGTGGGGGATAAAGATCAAAACTAAAAAAATAAATATCAACAATAACAACTCGGTCAACACAAACAAATGAAAACCACTTAAGACCAAAAGTTAATAATTTTTTCTTTCAAGATTACATCAAACAGTTATCATAACAATAAAAAGGTTGTTTTTATTATTCTACATCTTAAATATACTTGAACAAAGCCAGATGAAATTATCAAACGTTTAATAAGTTTTGCTGATAAGAGCTGTTACGAATTTTAAAATATCGTAAGTACTTAACAAATTTGCGAACGATCGGCGGGATTCGACAACTTCCCTTCAAGTTTGTTGTAAGTTTTGGGAAGTTTCCAGCCGTGTTTCCAAACGTTATCGTCCGTGGAAGTAACAAGCCGAGATAAATGAAGTTTGGGTTCTCTTAATTTAATGGCTGGTCGGGACTTGGCGGACGTGATCGGATGGCAGACTTTCTAAACCATTTATTGTTCAATAATTTATTGCTATTTGCTTGTTCTCCTTCATCTCTTCTTCTTGTGTTCTCCTTGAGACTCTTTTTTTTCCCTAGAAATACCTAATTATCTCTTTGAATAGTTTACATTAAAATATATTAGGTGAATAAAATTTAGTAACAGTAAAAAAAGTTATGAATTGCGAATAAAATGGAAATATTTAATTTCCCCGAGTGGGAATCGAACGTACAACCTGTCGCGTTAACAGACACTGTGCAATACGACTGGCCTCAATTAATACATCAACTTTTAAAAAAATATTAAAAAGCCTATAACTTATAGATTTGTTTAAAACTTACATAATATCGCTCAAGTCGTCGTTCAGCTGAAGTTTCAAGTAAATAGCTTTATTGTCACTGCATTCAGTCGTTTTAATATTCATAAATATTTTATTAATATTCAATTTTTATTTTTCGATATTGTGATTGTTTTAAATATTTTTTTACTAGCGGCTACGCCCGCTTGAACTATACGAATATTTATTTAATATATTTATGAAATTATTTTCAGTTTTCAATAGAGAGATGCGTTAAGCAAGCTAATTTTGGGTGACGTTTTCTAACAACAAACTGTGCAAATCGTTGCTTAGCGACGGTTGTTATTAACATGGCGGAATAAATTGCATGTTAAATTAATAAGTATTTTAATATATTGGTATATATCGAAAATATTACAAACATGAGAAAAAAAAGTATCCTATGTTCATCCCGAGACCCTCAAGTATCTTCATATGAGTATTTTATTATAATTGTATTAGCGGTTTTGCCCTGATTGCGTAAAAGACAGACAGACAGACAGAGTTACTTTCGAATTTATAATATAGGTATGGATATATAATCCAAGGATACCAACATTTATGTATATATGAGTATTTTTATTAGCTGTATAAAAATCTTGTATTACAAACAAAAGAAATCAATTTATTCCTAACTCCCACCGTGTAATAGGTTTTATTTGGGTTGCGTGTTAATTCCCCTTCAGATACAATCGGCTCTAGTTGATTAATCGACACTATGTTTTCCTTAGACAAGGACCTTACTTAGAAGTGAACCTATAGATTTTACTTTGAAATTCCATCGATTAGAATATTTTGAAAATAATAATATTTTAGCATAATAATGTTTTGAAAACTCTAGAATTTTATATGTTTATTTTAAAAATTGACTCGGTTTTTAACATTTAATAAAAATATAATATTAAAAACAAATATTTTCAATATATTTTAGTAAATATCAATTTTTTCTATTATATCAGACTTGGTGATGCCAGCCGGAATCTACTTGACTACCTTGTTAAGCATTAAATACAATTAAATCACTTAAAATCCAGATAAATAAATCAAAAAGATATAAAATAAATATTTATATATTTAGCAATTGCTAATTCATGAAGTCCAAAATCTAACCTAGTTTCAAGATAGATTCACATTTTAGTTGACCAAAAAATGTTATTTATAGATATTTATTTTCCTCTCGATATCTATTCTCTCATAGTTTTGATCTAAGATATTTCAGTTAGGGGATTTTCTAAATTGGCAGTGTAAGCGAGACAAGCTTGACGCCGTTAAGCTGGCTTAGTTCACCTTACGTTATAACAACAATCTACCACTACATGTGTTTCGAGTGAATTATTGTTGTCTGATACGTTCCTGCTGTTAATTTGGGATTAGTATGAAAATATCGTAAAATAAATAGATATTTCATTAAGCTATATATAATTATGAAAAAATAAATGGTTTATATTAATATGATAGAGGCAATAATACTCCTAGAGTAAATAATAGTCCTAATTCTGCATTGTCTTGTTAGAACGCTAATAAGACTATGCAGAAGTACTACAAAACTATAATATGCAGTTAGTTCCGTAACTTAACACTCTGTCTCGAATTTAAAAGGAGGAAAATTCGGGGAGAGAAGAGAGGTTTAATATTATTAAGTAAGATTACTTAAAAAAAAACAATATTTAAAAAAAATAATTTTGATATTTTTTTTATATATTTTATCGATGATTTATTTTTAAATATAATATTTATATACATACATTACCAAAACTTTTTAAAATAAAAAGCTTCAAATGCCAGTGGTGTATATTTATTTAAAATAACAAACCAATTACATGAACACTTCTCGTTTGTGTACAATTTCCAAAGTATTGTTACATTAGCCAAGCTTAGTTAATTGCAAATAGAACAGGGTTAAATAAGCCTAAAGCGTACTATAATCATAATCAAAATTTAAATTGTGTATTATATTAATTATCTACATTTGGAGGCATTGCGTGTTGAATGGCGGAACTAAACGCCGCGATTTGCCTCGACACCAGAGCAAAAAAAACATTATCATCATATCATACTATACATATTGAGTGGTATATTTATTACAAACTAAGTATATAAAATTATCATATTATATAGATCGTACACAAAAGTAACAGAGTTAAATACAAATTTACTTTTAAAACAAATTATCCAAAATTGCAATTGTCCGAGTCCAATAATTGCACTAGTGATCTCTGGACCGTTAAATGGTTGTGGTTAGAAATACTAACTTAGAAATAGCTTTAAAATAGTTCCAGCTGAATATCCAACAGTATAAAATATGCAAAATATATTAAAATACGCTCGAGCGACGTTAGTTTTGCTAAATGTAAACGTAAAACTCGACGGTTATTTGGAGCTACTATGAAAGTTAACTGTCATAAGGGAAACATTTATAACTGTACTTTCGAATTATATTCCAAAATAGGAAATATGTATGTGATATTCATACGAATATCGTTTACCCATTGACTGCATGATGATGAGTGATATAAGGAACATGTCTATAATTTAAGGCCAGTTATGGTGCAGGGGTTTAAGCGTGTGAATGTCAGCGCGACAGGTTGTCGGTTCGATTCCCAATCGAGGAAATTAAACATTTAATATTTTCATTTCTTCGCTCTAGAGTCGAAGCAAAGCATGTCGTTGAGTTCTACTACTCTAGAATTCGGCGGAAAATGAAGAATGGAGAGTCTTAGCAATAGCTTCTCTCTTGTGAAGCAAAAAAATTGAACAACGCGACTAATAATGATCAATATGTGAATATTTGTACTGTATTGTATTTATGTATTACTCGGGCGTTCATGCATTATGCAGGCTCAATAAGAGAAATTGTATGTTTTATTAATATAAACAATTTTGATCGAAGAATTAGATTATAATAAGTTAAATAATAATTTATTGAATATTTATTGTGTATTTAATAAAAACAGGCTAAAATATTGTATTATATTTTATTTTTTAAAGTATTAATATAATTTTAAAAATTTAAGAAAAATTTTACTGGTTTTGTTTTAATTGACGTCGTTATGTCTGTAAATATAAAAAAAATATCTCAGATATAAATTTATTAATCTAATTACGTTTTTGTCAAATACATAATGGTATTTTAATTGCAATTGCAAAAATATATAAAAAATAATATATGGAGATTTAAATAACATTGACCCGAAATATATCTTAATGTAAAAAAGTAATGTATAAACTGAAGGAGGGACATAGGTAGGTAGAGGAAACCTAGTGTTAAAACACTCCGTTCTCTAATTTCCGCTGAATTCTAGAAGCATTAAGTGTTGAGTAGCGGAATTCAACTCCACGCCGCCAAGAGCCACGACGGCCTCTTTAAAGTGAAAAGTGGCTAATTCTATATACCGAAATTTCCCTTACAGATTACCAATAAACACGATTTTATTCCAATTTACGCGTGATAAGATCAGTGGGGGTAAAGCAAATTGGCAAACAGTTCATTATCGAGGCCTGGAGTTATTCTAATGGCAATAAGGAGAAATAAAAATTACAGGCACGTTCCCATTTAAATCACATTTCATTGTAATTAGATCTTTATTTTTTTGCTTTAATGGATTTTTTTACTTAATTGAATTTATGTAGTGAGGTTTTTGTATATTTTCTATTTAAATAACGTTATATGTGCTTATTACATATTATTTTGAATAAGAAATCCTTAATATAATTTTGAACTCGCTTATAAAATCAATACAACGAATTAATATTAAATTTAATATATTTTTTATTAAATATTTTTTTTTCATGTTTTATTTACTTTGCTTATGTTTAAATACGTTGCGTGAAAGAATCACTATGGGCTTTATTTATTAGGCATTTTTATTTTTCTTATTTAGATTTGATGAATTCTTATTTTGATTTCTTTTGAAAAGATTTTTTGTAAACTTATTTAGTTTACAAAAAAATACTTAAATATTGTCCAATATTAAATGTTATATTTAACATATAATATATAAGCGATAACATCCAACTTCAACACAAATCGAAAAAAAAAAACTCTTACCGACAGTATCCTTAAAACAAATAACAACATGGAAGACAAGTCCAAAGTGTACATAGAACAAAATTTTCCCAAACATAATTCAGTTCACATTGCAACAGTTCACTATTAACTAGAACTTTATAAACCTAGTGGCAGCGCGTTTAATTTATTTCATACTTTTGGCGCTACGTCGTAGCACCTACGAAGTTCGTAGCACATCCGGTAAAGCGGCGCTACGGGCGTCTGTCTACGGATCTGTAGCGCGACTGGGGCCGACATCAGAATGGACTTATGCTAAGTTTGCTAACTCGGTGCACATGCGCCCGATAAGCTCCGCGAATAAATCCTCTTGATATTCTAAACGGACAGGCTAAGTTACTTGCCGTTAAGCAGTGGAGTGGAAATGCTAGCGTGATTGCATATAATGAAGTACAAATTTAAATATTATTACTGTGATAGATTGTGTGTTTAATATGAAAGTTTAATTTTGTTGGTTTTTTTGTTTATTAATAAAGTAATCAATATTGTTATGTTTATTATTACTTGTAATATTTATAACTTATTACTTCCTAAGTTAAAAATTTTAAGATGAAAATATTAAGCTATTTTCTAATAATCAATATTCAAATGTTATATAACATTTGAATTCATAGATTTACAATAATATCCAATTACTCAGCAAAATGAACATTCACTGTACATTATAAAATTATATTATGGTAATATATTTTTGAGTTCCAATAGTTAAATTATAATTCATACGAAATTTACAGTTTCCATGTTTGAATCGAGACCTGTTTGTTTGTAAAGCATCTGTTCTCTGAATGGGGTGCGGTTAGCACAGCTCCAGCTTCTCATTGAATAGATATCAAACTTATTGAATAATTTCTACTAAGTACATCTAAATTCAAACTAAATATGTTCAATATTCAACGCAAACATATCAATATTAGAAATTCTGTAATTTAAGTCGAGGTATAATGATTAATGTATATATTGAGGGTTCGATCCTCACTCGAAGAAGTGAAATATTTAATTACGTTTATATTTCCATTTCTTCGCTCTGGTGTCGAGGCAAAGCGCGGCGTTGAGTTCTGCCACTCAACACGCAATGCCTCCAGAATTCGGCAGAAAGTGGGGAACGGAGTATGTTAACACTAGGTTCCCTCTGCCTACCCTGCTGTGTGCGGGATACAGCGTCAAACTGTATATATTCATGTATATTACAAATGCTTTAAAATGTTCTAGGATTTTTGTTTATGTTTCTATTTCACATCATTTAGTGAGTAATGAAATCTCTATAGCAATTTAACATTATTTGTAAAAATCAAATTAATAATTTTACCGTAAGTTTTTGATTGATACGGATATTATCCAAGAACTCGTACAATATACAAAAATATATATATTTTCTTTCAAATAAACAACAGTGCAGTATTAAAACAAAATTAAGGATCTATTTAAGCACTTTAGTTATTAAAAAAAAAAAAAAAAAAACACCAGATGCGTAACCAAAGATAAACAAGGAACTCTACTCGGAGTAGAATTCTGCGAAACTACACTTTTCATCCGAAAAATACTGTTCAATTTAATTTAAGTAACATGTTTGTTTGTGTTTACTTAGGGTTGTCTTTTGTATTCAACAGAGGCAAACTGAGCCCTTTGTATGAAGCCCACGGCGGTTTTCTTATCAACTCGTCCCTTCTCTTATGTATCATGTTTCGATAGGTAAAAAGGGAACTAGCGTGTTGTATTTTTTAATATATTCAACATATACGTATTTTAAATATTTGCTTTTTTCTTTATTTGTTGATCCGCTTCACGCTGTATCCCGCACACAACAGAGTAGGCAGAGGGAACCTAGTGTTAACACTCCATTCTCCACTTACACACATTTGCTGATCAATTTATATAAATAACTCATTTATTTTCTTTTTACAAAGACTAATATTGATAAACAATAAATTGTTTATTTATAATATATATATATATATTTTGGCATAATAATTGAAGCAAAACACATGATTTTCAGAAACAAATTAAAAGTAATTGAAAAATGCCCTAAATAATACTATATTTGTATTCAGTATCTCATTATAAATATTTAACATTTGAACGTTTGGCATCTTTTAAGTTACTTTAATATCATGCGGAAAGGGTAGAATGACCAAAATGTTTACACATCGCTCGCCTTTCTACTTATAACGAGAGTAGTTTTCAGTTTAAAATTCATAGCGCAGCTTTTAAACTCGGTTAGATTTTGAATATTATGTATTTTTAAATGAACTTTTAGCTATTTTAATAAAGTTGTAAATGGGAGTGCACTAATTTGGAATCTTCTGGTGTACGTGTACGTATACATAATATGAATCTAAAACGCGCGGAGCGCGTGGCCAAGTTTTTTTACAAACAAAACTGGCGAGCAGCACCGTGTGTTATTTTACACGAACCATTTGAAGCCACTTTTTACCTATTAGTAACTCAAAAACTATTCTGTCTAAAGCTGTCATATTTGGCTCAAATATTTAGACCCCCTACCTGTATACGTGCATTAAATTTCATAAACACAGCTCAAACAGTTATTTAGATAATGACGTCCAAAAATCGTAAATTTTTAGGGGGGTGACTGACCTATAGACCTTAATGTTAACCAAGTTCCAGATGACCTAGAATGGTGAAATTTAGCATCCGGTTAAGTAATTGGGTGTATGTAAAGGAAAAAATCCGAAACTAGTATTTTTTTAACATTTTCTTATAATTTTTCAATAAATAGATTCAATTAGGAACATTTACTTATAGTGTAGCGCCTGCCAACAAAATAAGAGCAATGCATTATTTATATATATTTGCTTTTATTTATGTCACACGTTAGTAAATATTTTATTTGTTTTGTAGACTAACTTCACTATTACTTACGTAAGCCATCTAAAACAACACGATGCTTTCAAGTATATTTTAAGATAAGATATGTCTCCATTTGTAGCTGAAAATGCCTCTAATTTATGTCCTGACAAAGCCTGCCATCATGTGGACTTCAAGGGCTTCACGTAAAAATATAAAAATATAATAAATGGATTAACATCCTTCATTATTATTTATTATAATTTAAACATATGTTTTAGTACTTATTATACTAAGAGTATTTGCATAGTCGATTAACGTATTTGATATTAAATTATTATTACAATATTTAAGTACTAAGTCCTATATAAGATCCTATAAGGGTTCTGTTTTATTGCTTTCGAGGTACAGAACCCTAAAACAGAAAAAAAATACACTAAAAAATAAATATAAAAAAAATAATTATATTGATAGAAATATATATAAAATTTAAGAATAATATACTATCTGTAAGGTCAGTCGTGGCACAGGGGCACAAAGTGTGACTGTTAAACCGACTGGTAGTGAGTTCGATTCCCACTCGAGGAAATGAAATATTTATTTAAACTTATATTTCCATTTCTTCGCTCTGGTGTCGAGGCAAGGCGCGGCGGAGAGTTCCGCGACTCAACACGCAATGCCTCCAGAATTCGATGGAAAGTGGGGTTACTGAGTGTATTAACACTAGGTTCCCTCTGTCTACTCTGCTGTGTGCGGGATACAGCGTGAAGCTGATTTTATTTTTAATTTGATATATTGTCAGCCTACCAGCTATCTTAACAGAAGTAATTATAAAGTAATTATTAACAGTAAAAATTTAAGTAATTGTTAATAAAAAAAATAAGAGAAAAAAAGAGAAAATTAAAAATTACTTAAACAAAATAATAAAAAATAAATAAATCCGCTTTACGATGTATCCCACACATAGCGGGGTAGAGAGAGGGAACCTACTGTTAAGACACTCAGTTCCCCTCTTTCCATCGAACTCTGGAGGCATTGCGTGTTGAGTTATTCCAACAAAATAATAAAATTAGAAAAAAATATTAATTAATATATCAGATTTCTAAACGCAGCATACATTCATTACTTTCAAATCTGACAACTGTCATTTAATCAACAAAATAAAAACTATAGTCGAGATTCATAGATAAATATAATCTATTTTCATATATAATTAAATATCGTCTTAAGAGTAATAAAACATAATATTATTGACCATAATAAAAAAGTAAATACCTAATTATATTAGATATATTTTATTGTACGAAGGCGCTCATATTTTAATGGTTTTTTTGGCCTGGGTTTCATGATTTTACTGGTTTTAGGAACACTTGTGAAAACGGCAGAGAACGAAGTCGACCTTGGGATCATATCAATTCAGATTGGTACCGTCAGCACTTAATAAACTTATTGTTTATATTTTTTCCAAGACATGTTGAACAATGAGTCGTTCAATAGAATTGCTTGTGGTTGAAACAAGAACTTACACCGAATTGTTCCAATGCCTCCCGATGGGAGCTGTCTCTTCCATGCTATTGCATATTCTTTGTTTGAGCGTATTGATATACAACAAACTAATAAATTGCGCGAGACTATAGTAGAGTACGTATGTCGTAACTGGAATGATTTAAGTATCTACACTAGCGCTCGAAACGGGAATCCTTACTCTTCTAAAGAAGACATGCTTTGCTTAACTACGTACGGAGCTACTTCCGAAATAAAGGCTGCAGTAGATTTGTACAATATTAAGATAGAAGTGTATTATCACAATGGTGTCCTACTTGGTTTATTCGGCGAAGAGAAATGTCCTATGAAGCGCTTACTCTAAACTATGTTTTAAAAAGAGCAACTCTTGAGTTTCTTGCTATAGTAGCTTCCTATAGGAAAAGTACTTGTAATGGCCAAATTGAATAAAGAATATTTTGATTTTGATTACATTATGAACCTTCCTACTTATAATTTCTGTACAAAAAGTAATGATATCCCATCAAAAACATAAATGTAAAATGAAAGCCAAGTTCTGTAATAAAACGTATGCTTTCAGCGATAAAAGAAGTGAGATGTAAATGTATGCCAAGTTCAATGGTCAGTCCTGAAATTTATTTTTAACAATATAAAATATTTTATAACAACTGAAAATGCCCATTCTTCTTACAACTTGGAGACTTCATTTATGTGTAATATCTGACTTGGCTAGTTTTCAAATTAATTTACATCGATATTAATGAATGTATTCAAATTCTATTCTATTCTATTCAGATTCTATTGTAAATTCATATGAAAACTAGCCAAGTCAGATATTACACATAAATAAAGTCTCCAAGTTGTAAGAAGAATGGGCATTTTCAGTTGTTATAAAATATTTTATATTGTTAAAAATAAATTTCAGGACTGACCATTGAACTTGGCATACATTTACATCTCACTTCTTTTATCGCTGAAAGCATACGTTTTATTACAAAACTTGGCTTTCATTTTACATTTATGTTTTTGATGGGATAATTATTCTACAAATTCATACATAAAAATTAATATCATATGAATATTAAGTATTTAGTCTTTGGTCTTTTTTATTTCCAAGTAATTGATCTCTAGGTGCAATGTACAAAAAGTAAAGTAAGCCAAATATATATAAAATATTCATTTGTACCTTTTTCTAGGGTTCCGTACCCAAAGAGTAAAACGGAATCCTATTACTAAGACTCCGCTGTTCGTCCGTCCGTCTATCTATATATGTCTCATGAGCCATGATAGTTAGACATTTAAAATTTTCACAGATGATGTATTTGCCCTATAACAAAAGATACTAACAAACAGAATAAAATAAATATTTAAGGGGGTTACCATACAATAAACGTGACATTTTCGTTGCTTTTATAGATAATACGGAACCCTTCGTACGCGAATCCGACTCGCAGCTGGCCAGTTATTAAATATTTTAAATCTCAGTTTTTCCCTAAAACTCGAGTTTAATTTTCTAGTACCTACATTAGCTACCATTTCATAGATAGTCGAGTCCCATGTAGGTCAGTAGCATCTTCAGCATTTAAGCATTTCTCGATTTATAGAGCATAAGAGCGATGCGATATTTGATTTGATTTTTTCCCTATAATAAAATATTAGAAGTAAGTACTTTAATTAGGTGATAGTTATTTGTCGGTTAAATCTAAATTGAAGCACTTACATTGATGAATTGAATTGAATTGAATTGAATGTAAAAATAAATGAAATATTAAAATTGTGGCATGGACTCTCACTTTTACAGAATGAAGTAAAACTCGTTTTTTCTTAAAAGATCACAAAAATATAAATAATTACGATAAATATAACAATTTTCTTTTACAACTTTATATAACACTCCGTTATTTACTACTTCCCTTGGCCTGATTGTCTCAAAAGTATTGATAATCATATTAAATTAAAACTCTTGAAAGCTTATTATTCAGTGATAAAATTAATTTAAAATTTAAGCTACGTTACATATGAAATGTTTTATTATTGGATTAAAACAAAAATGAACTGCTTAACTATCCCAATATCCCGTGGACACGACATTCTGTTTGCGTTTAATTATTTTACTTGATTGAAATTCGGCCTAACTATAGTAAGTATATATATGACAACGTACTGGTTTCTGCTATACAAATAAGAAACTTAAACAAGCTGTTATTATTTTACGAATTTATAATATACTATATAGAAATGTTCTATTTTATTTTATAGTTGAGTTAAGTATGTCAAGGCGAAATGCGGCGTTGAGCTCCACTATTCAACACGCAAAGCCTCCTGATTTCGGTGAAAAACGGGGAACGGAGTGTCTTAACACTAGGTTCGCTATATCTACACTGCAGCGTGCGGGACAGGAGCAGTAGTCTTTATTCAATCCGACATTATTAAATTTACTAAATAAAAAATCATTATAATATAACATGATATTCAATATGTATTTTGTAAATCCACCAAAACTTGCGAAAAATTAGACGCTTTAATCTTATAATAGATTCTCATTGTCTAAACCATTAAACTAAATATTTACGCAAAATCAACAAAAATAATATATTTTTTTCTATAAAAAACAATTTTACACAAACATCTACTTCCATAATTTTATTTTCACTCAATTCCTTAACTTATCTTGAGGAAAAACATGATCCGCAACATCGGTACAAGTGAAAAGGTTATTTCAAAAGTTGATTATCTCGCCTCTCTCACGTAATCTACTATGTTAATACAATTACAACGGAAAGGATGCGTAGCATTACGGGATTGGAAACGGAAAGATAAAACGTGTATGACTGCTGTAATCAAAGCACGCTGAAATGCGGGTAGTTGAGAATACAAGTTAAATCTATTTTAATTATAATGATATAATGATAATGTTTAATTTAAAAAATCCAACAATACGTTTTTTATTAATATAATAACTTAATTGCACTATCGAATTTTTAATTTTCATAATAATTCATAAACAAGGTATGCAAAGAGAATTTAGTGTTAAGACACTCCGTTTTCCGTTCCCATCTGGCCAAATAATGATAAATAATAATTGTTTGTTTCAAATTTTAATAATAATTTCTATCAAACAATAATTGTGTTTTCTCGTATTAATATAATAGGTTGAACATATGGTACAGTTTGTTAGGCGTTTACTCAAAAACGATTAATTTTGTGACCCAGTGGGTATTAAATTGGGGATCCCTTATCTCCTTTTGAAAATGAATTCGGTGACACGAAGTTATGACGACCCTCTCGCAAACATGACCTAAACATTTTGCTGACTCACTTTGTCCTAACTTGAAATAGAATTTAACTTGTTTTGCATTTTACAATTAAGAGTTGTTTTTTCCTGTTCAGTTTCACGCTTTATCACGCGCACAGCAGGGTAAGCAGAGGGAACCTAATATTAAGACAGTCGCTTCCCCATTTACCGTCGAAATACGTTTAGAGGCATTGCGTGTTCAGTGGCGAAACTCAACGCCGCGCGAAATGAAAATATTAAATATTTCAAAGTTATACTTGTGTATTAAATCTTTGTAATAATAATACAGTAAACAAAATTTGACTTTGATGTCTCGTCTAATAATGATAATAGAGTAACATCCCTAGACAGAATTCGAAGAATATCTAATTTTAATTAACAATATAATTATGATATAATATTTAAATACTGAATAATAAATGTTACAGAATTATATCATAAATTAATATAGTAACGGGAATTGAAATTGTCACGAATTGAGGGCAGCTGTAGCAAAGTTTATAATTAAACAAGTTGTAGCCCTCAACATTGTTATCGATTCACGTGGAACATCATGGACACAGATAAATATACTAGAATAATATGTTTTTTAGCATTATGTAAAAATATAATTATTATACATAGTTTATTGACCTTCGAAAACACAGTATTAAAGTTACTGGAGGAAGGTCACGTAAAAAGCATGAGAACCCCCCAAAGGGCATGTATGAAGAGGTTGATGAGAATGGACGAGGCGAAAGAGGTATGTAGAGACCGTAGTGTTTGGCGCTCCAGTCTCTCTGACTATCCCGCAAGGGTTAAAGCGAGAAGCTATTTATGCATGTATGTATGTATGTATGTATAGTTTATTACAAAAATAGGCGAAACACTTCATATAGGCTACATATAAGTTAGTGTTACGACACTCCGTTCATCACTTTCCTTTCATTTTTAAAAAGGTAATATATTATATAAAGTACCGAAAGCGTGTAAGAAGCGAAACATAGTTTTAATACGGACGTTCCCTCGAGTGCGGTCCGTGCCGTCGAACACTGCCCTATTGTGCCGTAATGAACATCAACATCAAAAATACAACTTTAATTCTTTACTTTCATGTAGAACTAATGAAGTAAAATGTATTTTATCTGTGACATGTATTGCATCATCGACAGTATTTTCTGTGGGCGACAAAGAGTATTTAATGATTTACAAGTCTATCCATTTTCCCTCCATTTGCATAGGAACTGGCGAAACCCAATGGCTGGTCAACAATAACCGGAAACGTTGTGAAAATACTCTAAATATTCCTTGAAGATAGTTCTACAAACTGTTTAACATTTGCTTATGATACTTTAAGCCAATTAAATCAGCTTCACGATGCATCACACGCAGAAGGGTAGGCAGAGGAAACCTAGCGCAGACACTCCGTTCCCCACTTTTAAATAAATATACCAATTAAATAATATTTAATATGAAAAAAAATACATTTGATTCGACCCGATTCGATTATTACAAATATTTGATTAACGCAGTATCCCGCAGAGAGCGAGCACAGCAAAGAAGACAGAGGGAATCCTATCTGGTTACCATTTTCTCAGAATTCTGGAGACTGGATTCAATTTTACATTTCCTCAAGTGAGAATCAAACCCCTGCGCTATAAGTGGTCTCTAACCATAAAATTTCCATTATTACCTTCCAATATTGTTTTATGACGTGCAGCTAAAGGGGGGTCGTAAATCGAGCCATGACATGGTCCTATCGTGTTGAACATCGCGTGCCACCTCCCACTACTTATGCAGCTACGTACTTGCAGCTTCCCACGCTGCTATTAACTTAATTGTCTATTAGCTTCGTTAATTATTGTCGATGTGTACTGAATTAATATTTAATATATTTTTTTAAATTAAATTTTCTGTTGCTTCTTAAAAATATTTTATGTTATTTTTTAAATTGGTAAATTATGATTACAATACCATCGATTGTTATGGGTTCGATGCCCACTTAAGAATAAAATTTAGTTCCTTTTCCTAATTCTCATAATAAGACAAAGGGCGGTGTTGAATTACGCAACTCAATAATCAGTATAGTCAGTAACTCAGTATGTAAACACGATATGAAGAAAGGCAAATAAATAAATAAGTGAATGAATAAATGAGTGAATTTATATAAAATAAATAAATATTTAAAAAATAATAAATGAATCAATGAACAAGTAAGCAAGCAAACGCTACATTAAAATAAAAAAACACATTAAATGATTTATTTTCATAGTATTTAGTTATGATATATTAGTATTTACGAATTTAAGTGAAGTAAACACAACAGATTTGGGTTCGATTCGCACTCGGGGGAATTAATTATTTATATTTTTATTTCTTTGCCCTGGTAGCAAGGCATACAACAAACACTATTTTGAAAATTCCGGGAAACTTCTGCGGAAAATAGGCAGTGGATTGTCTTAACATTAAGTTCATGAAGAACACTAGGTTTTGCTTTGCAATTATATTCAATGTAACAAAAAATATTTTCTTAGTGCGAACACACTCCGTTTCCTATTAAGATACGTCCATTTCCCACTTAATGCAGCACTTTGCCTATTATATATTTTGATTCACATAAGGGAACTCAACCCACTACTGTCGTGCTTACACTCGCACCCTTCTGCCCTTGCGCTACGACGGCTACTACAATTTATATTTAGATACATTGTCTAGGAGAAAGTTCATATTATAATTCATAGAATATAACTCAAACATTGTAATCTTTCTCATCCTATTTGCTTCAAATATTATTACATTTGATTTTGGTTTAATTTTGTTGTCAATACAATTTATGTGTGAACTAAATACAAAATTGTAAATTGACATGTGGTAATAGACATTAAGGATTATATTAAATTAAACAGAAATCTTTTGAATTATCGAATTATCATTATCGAATTATCGTGCTTAAAATATATTTTCCTTAGTGTATGGTATAAAAGACAAGGGTATATATAGTGATACTAGCGGCCCGCTCGCGGCTTCGCCTGCGTGAACTACGTTATTATTAATTTCTGTCTCCATGAGTACCTACGCAAAATTTGATACTCCTAGCATTTGTAGTAACGAAGTTTCATACAAACTTTCGACCCCAAAAACAACCCCTTAGAAGTCGAATATTGCAAATTCCCGTCTTAGCGAGCACCTACGTCCTATAAGTAACTCCTATGAAAAATTTGAGATTCCTAACACTTGTAGTTTCTGAGATTTCGTGATGAGTGAGTGACCTTTCGATTTTATATATATAGATAATAAGTGATATAGTAGAGGTACTGCGTATTAAGTTGCAGGACTCAACGCCTTTACCTCGTTACCAGAGCAAGAAGAGAAAATATAAAATACTTCTCTTCCTCAAATGGAAATCGAACCCATAACACTCGCGTTTGCACTCATTTGTACCAATACGCCACAACTAGCCTCAACTTTAAGATTTTCTAATAATTTCCCAATAAAATAATCGACATTTATATATAAACTTAATATTCGACACCAGGATTACTTTACTCCAGGCACACGCAAAATTAAAGCAAAACACTAGAACGCTGGCAATACCGTACGTGCGTGCTTCGTTAGATTGGGTTCGTGTAAATTTGTCCTACGTCCAAATGAGTTAATCCCACGGGGCTCGCGGACCAACGGCCCGGAGCCTTCGGCTTTCATTAAAAAAGTCTCTTTGTTTGCCCGCCGTGTTTGCGAATAGCTCCTGTGATTGCGTTTACTTTATAGAGTGATCCAATAAGCCTTGTTTTAGTTTTAAGAATTATATTAGATATCTAGTTTTATTATATTGGTGTACCTATTTATATCTACATCCGTCGGTAAGAGCGCAGTGAGCCAGCTTCTGGTTGTAAATAGGGTGGTTGTGAATTTTGTCCTCAGGGAAATTTGAGCAAAAAGTAAGTGTTTTATATATATGTTTAGAGAATCAAGTGCAAAAACACTATGTAAATATTATAAAGTGGACGACTTTAGTAAAAATGTTTCAATTAATATTATACCTGTGTAATAATCAAGTATTCTCGTAAGGTTTAACACATCTTTTGTAATGATTGTTAGTATACAATTTTTAAAAAAGGTAAATACAGTTTAGTTCTTATTTTGCGTGCTTTGTATGGAAAACATACGAAGGAGATAATAAGGAAAAACAGATAATATTACACAATAGGAGAATGCATGTCAAAAAGAGATCCAGTACTGCATTCACCTATAAAATAAAAATCGATATTTACAATATAACACGATAATGGTAAGCATTAGTAAAAAAAAACGTATACGTCATGCAATATTGGGTCTGACATGATATAATACATTGACTCTTGTCATAATCACTAATAATTAATTTTATATCAATAATAGAGCCATTTTAACAGAAGCTCTACAAATACAATTATTTTTATAACCACGTTAACGTCACAACGTTAAAATTCTTCTACGTTTTTTTCTTAACTTATGACTTACCTGGGTATTGTGAACTTTTAACCCTTTAAAACAATGTATTATTTGATTTTAACTATGATTTTTACTGGACAATAAATATTACCGAAATATTTTTAATTAATAAAATACTTGAAATAATGTTAGTATAATTGCTGCATACAAGAAAAGCGAAACGTTATATTAATTTAATGCTATATCCAGTTATTTTATATATTTATCATATATATATATTCTATAACAGTAGAATTTACAACATTTCTCCTTGGCTGGTGACACCATTTCCTGGCCGTCTTTGGTATAATTGAACCAATCAAGCGCTTAACCGCAGTTTGGCGGCAAGTTTAAATTTGGAACTCCCTAAATTCAAAATGATTCGATAGTTAAATTCAATTCAATAATAAATATTATTCTAAGATGTTTTGCACGACTAGAAAAAATACTTCCTAATTTTAATGCTCTATAGTATAATAAATATATTTAGTTTATTTTCACTTGTCTTGACTTTCACGTAGAATGATTAATTAAACGGAATCGTTCGATTTAAGAGTTCGATTAAGAGTGTCTTAACAATAGGTGGGAACCTGGGAAGGTTCCCTCTGCCTACTCTGTTAAGTGTGAGACATTAGAGAGATAGAGCATGAATAGATTAGATAGATTAGTTATTCAAAAATAACTTTGGGTTTGTCGTTCTATTTCATTGAATGCTGGTATAATACAAATAAGGTCATATACAATTTATAACATAAATTGTAATAAAGACATGTGTTTTTCCACAATTTGAACCCACTTTTCTATGAAAGTCAGGCATATCGTGCACCCACTACCAGAAATTGAGGTCAAGTAAACCTTCCTCAAGGCAGTACAGATATGATTTTATATTTACATTCAATAAGGAATTTACTTGAAAAAACAATTGCTTTCAAAGACGTTCTCTGGAACTACGATCCAATTCAAATCTAGTTAGTTGATAAAAATAAACTGAACTATATCAATCGCCCGTGGACACGACAGATTGTTTACGTTTAATTATTTTACGTGATCGATCTCCAAAGAATATATTTATATATAATATTAAACTTATATTTCTATTATCTTTTATCTTCTTAAGAATAATATTTGAAAATCAGCGAGGAAATAATATGATATTAAAAACTAATAGGTTGTTGCTCTTTTATGGTAGCGGATTTTTATAATACATACTACATATTAATTAATTTATTATTTTACCAACAAATATATGTCTTCTCGCAATCTTTATTTAAAATTGTTTATTAAGTAATATTAGAAAAATCTTTTATTTCATATTTATATACGAACGTGCGCATGGTACATGCCCTTGGTCCCGCATAATCCTTTGCTCTGGGGTCATGGCAAAAGTAGAGCATTGAGTTCAGGCACTTAACATGCAATGCCTCTAGAATTCGGTGGAAAATGGGGAACGGAGTGTCTTAACACTAGGTAGCGTAAGTTGTTTTTTTTACATTAAACTTTCAACGAATAACTGTTATAAATACCTACCTCCTTTATTTCTATTTGCTTAACCCCAACTCCAATATCTCGGGTCAGTGGCTTCCCAGGCCTATAATATTCGTTTGTTCATATTCTGTTTAAAACGTACAGCTTTGTGATCCGGTGCCTCGATAACAGAATTGCCATTCCCTTATCTCGCGGAGAAAATGAATTCGGCGACGCGAAATTATGGCGTCCTTCGTATGAACAGGACCTACCATTCCGCACTGATTTGATATGGACTTAGGGAAGTTTATCGTGAGGCGGAAATCTTAAAAGCGAAAATTTATTTGACGACGTTTAAGAAAACGCCGGAATCGTTCTGAAACCGATTTACACTTTATTTTATACTTTAGGTAGTGAAATGTGTAGGTATTTTTACGAATTTGGGGTGTGTTTTTCTTCCAGTTTAAACAGTAGTCACATTTAATAAAACTAATTTGAATAAAGGCAAGCTCTTTTCAGTATGACTAGGTCATGCTAGTTTTTTTTAGACCTTTGGGCAAATCCCGAAATATATTCCCCCGATCCCCCCGTATATTTTTAGTAAGTTTATAAGTTCCTAATTTTTCAGTGAATAGTCTAGTCGATCCTAGAAGAGACTGACAAATTCATTCAAAAGTCAAGCAGTTACACTCCCTTAATAAAATCATACAAATAATAAAATTAAAGCATACCTACATATTTAAAATGCTATGTAACACGTTTCACATTTTCTAACATGTGAAATTATTTAAAATTTTATCAATAATCTCATTTTCCTAATAACAATCAACTTTGATAAGGGATGCTTTCAATTTAAATCGAAGAAAATTAATTACGTCACAATTTGGCTTCTTGTTGGCAATTCCTTCAGTTATTTACCGAGAGTTTTGCCAAAATTAAAGCAATATACATGCGATGTCACAACATTCTACGTACGCAGGCGTTAGATTGGCTCGTGTACAAATTATTTGTCCCTACGGGTGTCGTGAGCCTTGGCCCAAAGCTGAAGGGTCCGAAGTGTTAGAGAAACTACATAGTATATATATATATAATGGTTAGCTTTATTTGTTTTAAAAAAACAGTGTACCTTGTCGATAGAATAAATTTAAAAAATCAGCTTCACGCTGTATCCCGCAGCAGGGTAGACAGAGGGAATCTAATGTTCTGTTCTCCACTTTTCGTCGATTTTTTTGAGACATTGCGTGTTGATTGGCAGAATTCACCGCCCGGTTTTTGCCTTGGTGTTGGATCGAAGAAATGAAAATACTAAATAAATAATAATTAATTTCCTCAAGAGGGGATTATTAACTTCTGACATGTTATATTGAGTGTGACGTCGCGTGGTCGTTGTATTGCTTATGTGCATGCAGCAATGTTTCACGCGTTGCTAATATTAGGTTTGTTCAATTCGTTGCATTTTTTATATAAAAATTGGTCCTTTTTGCTTAGAATTACATTTATTATATTCATAAATAAATATATTTTTATACTAAGGTAGGTTTGCCGTTGACTCCATCAAGCCTTATGTTAACCTTAGGTAAGATGCATGATTGGCCAATAAATTCACTCTATTTATATATCTTTTCTATTGTATCTATAATATTCACAATTCACTGTTTATATAATACAATTTGGTGGACATTGTATCACACAGAAAATACAGACGGCGGCACTGAGAGAAGCGCAAAGGCTAGCAATCCCATTATTTAGCTGTGTGACGAAAGAATGTGGATCAAAAGTACAATTGTACCTTAGGAATTTCCACCATGTACAGATGGCGTGAAGCTGTATTTCTAGAGGTTCTATGGGAAAATGGGGCAGGATTAATTAGGTTACGCATTTCGAAGGTTCAATCCTCTAAATATATTTGGTAAAAAACTGACAACGAGGCAACCCTACGCCGGTGGCTAATGCAGCTAAGAATTAACGAGAGTTTAAAGTACCCAAGTGAAACCAGTACTCCATACACGGTCTTACTCGAGCTTTGTACAATGTGAGAAGAAGTTGAGGTGTAAACTATTTCCTCACCTTAGAAGGGATTCCAAGTTTCTTGACAGCTAACAATTAACCAGATTCTAAAGCGTATATTGTCTTTTTGTTTTACTTTTTATATAGCAATTTTAACTAGAAACTAAAAGCGGGTTCAAAAATATTCTTTCACAGCACGATTCAATCCCGAGCCCCCATTGTGTATATCCCCGAAAACGGCAAACCCGTTGCATATTCAACAAAATCATCGAACCGACGTCCGTCAACGTAACACACGCCACGCTCGAAGCACAAATTCATTTCTCATTGTCAGATAATTTATAACGAATACGCTTAACGCATACAAAACAGTGTTCAGATCGTGCTTTAATGAGCTTCAAGTTGAAGGGCGCTGATATGGAAACTATTGATTATTGAATTCAGCATTCTGAACGACTTATTGCTTATATGTGTTTTATTGTTTATACATGGTAGATATATCAGAATCTCTTATTGGGGGCATTTAACAATATAATTAAACCCAGAATAGTTCTTAAAATGTACGTCTGTTTGTCTGTGAGCAAGTTTACTATTGTGTTAAGTAATTTTCTTAACATTTAGCGTTTTTATAGTTTAAATCGGTTCATAAAATAAAAACTTATTTCAATATAAGTATTTGGTTCGACAAAATTGCGGCTATTTTATTTATTGAATTGATTAAAATTAACGTTTTTGATGTATAGATTTTGCTTTTAAAGTGATAATGTTATTAGAACACGAAAGTCAGATTCGTAAATAAATAATTGTGTAGTTTGGGCGGGCTAAGCCGCAAGCGGGTCGCTAGTTATATAATATGATTACACATTTACACTTACATTTACATTTACATTTATATAAAGTATAACTTAGATATTCATCATTTCATGCTCATTAGGAAAGTGCTAATGTAGGATGATTCCTCTAGCGTAACATCTTTATTGGTCTAATTGAAAAAAAACTTGCAGAAGAGATTTACAAATTAATTTATTTCTTATTTCTCATTATTTAAAATAAAATGTCTAAAATTTTTATATCCTTAAAAAAGAATCTAAAAAATATAATAAGTATTCCATAGGAATTCTCGTACATATACATTTATCTTATTGTAATATAACATGTACGTATAAGAGCAGCTATTTCAAGTGTATATATGGTGTTTTCAAGTATCTATTCACGCTCGTGTATTCCCATGGGACCACAAACTATGAATCTCAACTTCTAACTTTGTATCCAGCCCAACCGATTGAAATACCGATTTTGTTCATCCATTTTTTTTCCATCGATACGAATAAACAAAAAGTAGAAAATCCGAAAACTTTATGGTATTGTTTTATTCAAAATATTCCCTTAACGACATTCAAAAGTATTCTGGTTTATATTTATAGTACGTATTCTCAGTTACATTTTGATATTTGCTTAAAAAAAAAAATTTTTTCACGCTGTATCCCGCATATAGCACGGTAGGCAAAGGGAAACTAGTGTTAAAACACTCCTAAGTTTTCAAAGAAGGTTAACTTTTAAGATTGAAGTTCATATTCTAAAGAGTAGGTGATTTTTAATCTAGGCTAATGCGTTGATAGCGTATCTATTCACATACTGTGGAAGTCCGATTGCTATTACTTGTAGCAATGGAGAAATTTGGTTTGATATGCAGGTTCAAATTAAAATTGGGGAATTTTTGGCAAAAATCCAAAAGATTACATTAATAAATTTCGAATTTTATAGGGCTAGATATAGTTTATGTCTAAAATAATAACAGACAGTCTAAGAATCTCTTAAAACGACACACTTTTTTTACGATTGCCTATGCTTTTAGTAATTCTAACTTAAATTTTTGTGTTGTCGATTTCTCATTTGATTATCATAATTTTAACGGAATTTCCTCTTTACGGATTTATTTTTAGCAAAATTATTTTTGAGTTACTATTTTATTAGCTATACTGCACTCACACACTCACACTCGATTCGTGTTAAGTGGCGGAACTGAACGCTACCCTTTATTTTATTACCAGAAAAAAGAAAAATAACTCATTTCCCCACGTGAGAACCCATAACCGTCATATTTACAGCTAAACACCGTGCCACTGCACTACGATGGCTCGGAACAGAACTAAATCGATATCTAAATTCCAGGAATATATTTTTAATGAATACTTACATGATTACAATCTATATATTATCTTTCAAATCAAAATTGTTCTAATTTTGCTTTTATTAGATAAAAATAATTTAAAACTAGTATAATATTCATATTAATTAATAATTACGTTATAACCACTATCCGTGCTCACCGCTGCCGCTGGGTTCGTGTAAACACATATCTGTATGCCGATGTCATTTTAATATGCACGAAGAATATTATTGCGGTTTTTATGTATATTTAATGTTAATTAAACTTTGTAATTTGCTCTATTTTAGCTTTTTTATCAGCTTCACGCTGTATCCCGCAAGGAGCGTGGTAGGCAGAGGAAGCTGAGTGTTAAGAAACTCCGTTCAGCGCTTTCCGCCGATTTCTAGAGGCGTTGCGTGTTAAGTAGTGGATCTCAATGTCTCGCTTTGTGTTGACACCAGAGTGAAAAAATGAAAGTAGAAAATTTAAACAAATATTTATTTTATTTTTTTCGAGTGGGAATCGAATCCACAATCAGTCGCCACTTGCACTTGCAATTCTGCGCCTTGGCGAGCTTCTAACTATATAGTTCAAAATTATGTAATACTAAAAATAATAACACGACAAAACTTATATAACCGCCGTTACAGTACTCACTGTATTTTTCGAAACATCAGCATTATAAATGAGAAGCAGTACGAGTTCTTAGGAAAGCGGTAGTTGTGAAGCCATCATCGCAAATGGTTAAGTGCACTTTACAATAAGTATATTATTGCTGTATTGTATTTTAACTTAATTTTTATTACTATTAAATGTAATATTGAGACAGTCGTATACTGGGAAATCGTCTGGGTGGTGCGGCGTTGAGATACGCCACTCTACTTGCTAAATCTTGAAAATTAAGAGGAAATTCGGAAACGGAATGTTTTAACACTAGATTTTTATCTGCCTATCCTGGTATGCGGATGATTAATTTAAAAAGTATTTAATATTCGCTATGTTCAACAGACAATGCCTCAAGAATTCGGCGGGCAATGGGGAACGGAGTGTTTTAACACTAGGTGCCCTCTGGCTACCTTTGCTGTGTGAGTTTTAAGACAGAAGAAAAAAGAGTCCCAAAATATAGAATATAGTGGCTCTATCACATAAAAAAAAACAAATTATTAAAATATGTATAAGAAACAAAACCAAAACACCATCATAAGCTTATTCATTGGTTTCCTTATCACCAACGCAAGTAGCCGTCGTCGTCGAGAACTGAAAATGATTAATAAACTTTTAAATGCAAAAACTTGCATCATTTACACCTCAGTTGTAAATTTATTAAAATATATTCATGAGGTACCCAGTAGGTAATCGCCTCTGGGAGTGCATGAATAAACAGGAAGGAGGGTACAAATCATGGTCCATAATATCATACTTGCACCAGCTAGTGGCTGTTAGTGTTCGCTGGTGAATCTTGCTGGCTTCATTATTGTCTTCACGTCATGGAAATTTGAGAGCATTTGTTGTTTATGAAATGTAGTCGAATGTTCTGAGTATTTCGAGTGCTATGTTATGGGAAACTTTTACTTCCTTTAATTTTCGTACTGACTTAGTTAAGTAAAATTTGTTTGGTATAATAATATTTTTTTTGTTATAAAGGCTAATAAAGTAACTGCTTTAATTTTAATTCATTAAAATAATGATTAGTTTTTATAAAAAAAAATAGTGAAGAGGTAAATAGGTTCCCTTGCCTAACCAGCTGTGTGCGGGATACAGCGTGAAGCTAATTTAATTTAAGAGGAAAATATAAAATAATTTACTCTAGAGTTTCTTTTGGTACCTAATACAAAAATAAAATTTTCATGTATTTATTCATGAATATATTAATTAAGATAAAAATTGAATAGCGCTGCCTGATTGAGCTTTATGGAAACTGTTAATACGAGTGCATTTTTCTCGCGTAGCAAATAATATTATGACATGGCTGTAATTAATAATATAATAATATATTTATTTTTTAAATATAAATTAATAATAAAAAATATATTTAGTAATATAAAACAACATTTTACTGACGGTAGGACAAATATCCAGGTGATCAGGGCTCCAGAAAGAGCGATTTCCTCATGAAATGCGCCATTTCAATTAATACTTTCAAAACTGAGAAACATCTTGCCATATTTAAATCGTCAGTGCTTTTAAATCCAGAAAAGTGAAATTTGAACTTATATACTCGCATGTAATGCTATTAGCTTTTGAACCGTGCCACAAAGTTCTTAGCAGTAAATATTTTATTATGTATATTTTAGGCTACTTTAAAGAGCAATAAATTAACTTTATTTGGTAAAAGTAAAATTACGACTTTTAGTATTCAAGTTTGAGAGCAAAATGTGATATTTCATTCAACAAGCTTTTAGACGTCTTGTATTGTATTTTTTCAGGTTCTCGGTGTACTACATTATCTGCATATAGCAGGGTAGGCAGAGGGAACCTAACGTTAAAACACTTTGTTCCCCACTTTCTGCTTTATTTTTGAATCATTATGTTGGGTGGTGGAACTCAACACCTTCATTCCCCCGAGACAGAATAAAACCCAGACAGACCCCAACTTCTTGTAATATTTTAGAAATATTTGAATGAAAATAACCATTTAAAACGCGCGGCCGCGCGTAGCCAAGTTTTTTTACAAACAAAACTGGCGAGCAGCACCGTGTGTTATTTTACACGAACCATTTGAAGCCACTTTTTACCTATTCGTAACTCAAAAACTATTCCATCTAAAGCTGTCATATTTGGCTCAAATATTTAGACCCCCTAC
>JAKRZM010000365.1:679755-788197 GCA_036379175.1 Heliconius cydno galanthus
TGTAAGAAGAATGGACATTTTCAGTTGTTATAAAATATTTTATATTGTTAAAATTAATTTCAGGACTGACCATTGAACTTGGCATACATTTACATCTCACTTCTTTTATCGCTGAAAGCATATGTTTTATTACTGAACTTGGCTTTCATTTTACATTTATGTTTTTGACGGGATTAACTATTACTCGTCAATAACAAGTGCAAAGAAGCTAAAGTACTCGCATTGTTTAATATTTTAATATTTGAAAATGCTTACGAAAGACGAAAAAATGATAAAAAAACAGAATGCAAAACTTTTGAGAAAGTACCTTATGCTAAGTAATTAGCCTCTCCATCTGGCCACACTGAACGTCGTACGCTTGTAATAACTGTTCTAGACATTTTTTTCACTTTGATATAATAAAAAGTAAAACAGGAAACCTTTAATATATAATTTAAATGATTGATTGACGGAGTGTCTTAACAGTTAAAGTAGTAAAACTAGGTTCCCTTTGCCCACCCTGCTGTGTGCGGGTTATAGCGTGAAGCTGTTTTTTTTTTAATCATTGAAATAGTTAAAACCAAAAATGTCACTTCGAATATATAATATCGCTTTTAATATTTGAAAGAACTACTAAAATAAAATGTTTCCACAACGTTTACACAGAACGTGTAATACGTTCTAACATATTGTATTAGGTCTTATATATTTCATATTTTTATTAAAACATAAAAATGTAATATATTTCAATACTAAAGTGTTATATGTTTAGTAAAATATTCTAACGTTCTTTTTATTTTCCATTGTTGCTTTGCTAACAACGGTCACGGGCGTTTCTACGCAATCTAGCACAATGCATTAATCTCTTCAATGGCGTATGAGCTTTGACGGTCTTTTTGTATATAAAATTAAATAGCATCTTAACCTATTATTATAAAATGATAACCATAAAGGTGGCAGGGGCACAAGAGTAAAACTGTAACGCAATGGTTGTGGGTTCGATCCCCACTCGAGGGAATGAATTATTATTTGTTAATATTTTCATTTCTTCGCTGTGGGAACTGGGGAAAAAGACCGGTCGTTGAGTTCCGCCACTGAACACGCAATGCTTTGAAAAATTTGGCAGAAAGTGGGGAAAATCTAAGGTATTTCTTAAAATCTTAGGTAAAGTTTATGTATCCCGAAAAGTTAACATTTTTTTTTCGACAATAAGATCGACGGACGGACGATAACAATAAGAACAATAATTTGATTGAATCCTTTAATAATGTTTTGTCTCATAAAAATGTATTAATCAAATTTTTTTTTCATTTTCACGCTGTACCCCGAATGTAGCATATAGGCTGAGAGAACCTAGTGTTAATATATTCTGGTCCCCCCTTTTCGCCGAATTGGAAAGGCATTGCGTATTGCGACATCATATCGAAGAAAGTATTAGATATTTCATTTCCTTGAGTGGGAACCGAAACCACGACCTGTCGCGTTTACAGTTAAACGCTTCTGTACCACTGCGTCACAACTGGCTTCAAATCTTTATTGTCATAAACATTATTATACTACTTTGTTAATAAAATCATATTACTTTACAGTGAAACTGTACAAAAAAATGCATTTTTTCATTTAAAATCTACATTAAAGTTATTTAATGAAACGCAGCGAGCATCTCTTTGAAGATATGCGCACATGTACCTATATTAATATTTCCATAGAACCTAAACTTTACGTTTTGCAACTTGAAACTAAGATAAAAACATAACTTTAAAAATGTTTTTCTCGGATCTGCTTTTTAATCTTACTTCTACTAACTTTTAATTATTTTTACTTTATTCATTAAAACATTATCAAGTCGTTAAATTTGCCCGTATTTTATAATTAAACATGTAAATATTGAACAAACGTAATAAAACTGTGCCTCAATAATTCATCAGTAGCAAATTAAATTAAGGTCATGTATATACAAATGTCTATTTTTATTAACTTTGTAAAATCTTTAAATAACCTATGGATATTGGACAAATTACTTGTTTATCATGTCTTTTCACTTACCACCGAATTCTGGAGGCATTGCGTATTGAATGGTGGAACTTAACGTCGCGTTTAGTTTCGACACTAGAGCGAAAAAACGAAAACATTACATTTCCTCGAGTGGGAATCGAACCCACAGCCTGTCGCGTTTACACGCTTGTGCTCCTGTACCATTACTGGCTTGTTATTTTTGGCTTTTAATTCGTGTTGAAAATCACGAAGCTAGGATAATCAACATATCTATGCGCGACATAAAAGCTATACGTATAATTCATAAATATTCAAATTAAAACAACAGTTAACAATTCAATTCATTAAAATAACTCTAACAAACAAACGAGTACATAAAATATTATATCATTCTTTTCGTGGCATTTTAATGAACATGTAAAACTTTTTGTTTAAAGCTTTAAACCTTCATTACTACGTACTTCATTCTTAGTAGAAAACGTTTTAAACACTTAAACAAAAATCTAATTCATAGATACGTAATGTGGTTCTGGGTTCTGACGAGAAGTGAGCACTTCCTTTGTTATATGAAGATATCAAATAGAATATAATATAGTATTAAAATCCCATTTACTTTTTATTCCATTTTAATTATACCTTCCATAACGCAACCCCTTACTCGTATATGTGAAGTATGCGTTTGTAATACAGACTACAATTATTTTAATTTTATTTTGTCGTACTTTTTAATGTTATAATCGACTGTGCTGTTCTTATTAACCAAGGCCAGGTTTTAAGCTTTCACTAAAGATATTTATGTTAGAATGTATTTTAGCATCATCAGCATAATTTGGCGCAAAATTTCTCTGTTTACTTCTTTCTTCTTTCTTCTGTTTCTCTGTTTTCTCTGTTTACTTCCACAGAAAAAAGACAGGATGGCAAGAAAAGTCGCACAAATATTTCTATTATTGTCACTCAAAATTTTCGATTCAGTTGAAGAAGAAAGGTGATTTATCACTAGGTTCTCTCCATCGATAAATGAGTTCAAAAAGTGTTTTCTATAATCCTAATGAATAAAAGTAGAATTTGTATTGTTCTTTGTATTTAAATGAGCCATGAAAAAATCTACTAATTGAAAGCTTTGAGCTTTGAAACTATAATAAAAAATATAATACCGTTTAGCTATTTACCGACAGCTAAAGCTAAATATTAAATAAGATCAGTGAACTTTGTAAGAGTTAAATGTAAATGAGTAAGAAGATTGCGTGACAATATTATTTTAGGTCGACCGTTACTTTTCTAGGTCTCAACTCGATTAAACCATACTAAAAGATAGTTTTTATAAAGACTTTATTTTACATATACGAGCTTATAAAGTTTTAATTTATATATTTTTTTAATCTATATAATTAAAAACATACAAATTAATCAACTATAGAAAATGAATTTAATGTACAATATACATACTTATTTACACGTTTTATATGCGTCTTAGTAATTCTGTAAATTTATTTGATAGGAAGGAAGAAATAAAAATATTAAAAATCTTCGAGTGGGAATCGAACCCACAACTTATCATGTTTATAATCACACTTTATGCCCCTGGGCCAAGACTTGCCACCTCCTGAATTTATTTGATATAAAAAATAAATATCGAATATATCCTTAGCTGTCCAATATTGTCTATTTATTTCATTTAACCGCGAAGCTCAATAATAGCAGTACCACTCGTAGTATCGAATATAGCGTCGGTAGCAAATATTGTTCCCTTACACGCCGCACTCCCAGCATATATGGATTTTTGACTAAATTGATTCTCTAGAACTGTAAGCGCTAAGATTATTAAAATCCAGTGCAAAATGGACTATATCATACGATACTATGAGCACTTCCATACAAAATTAGAGTTTGAGAAGCTCAAATTGCTATTCAAATGTCAGTTATATTCCAGTTATTGTGACCTAAACTTTTATTTGGTTCCCAATTGAATCCATACTTATATTATAAATTCGAAAGTAACTCTGTCTGTCTGTCTGTCTTTTACGCAATCAGGGCCAAACCGCTAATTTAATTGTGATAAAATACTCATATAGAGATACTTGAAGGTCTCGGGATGAACATAGGATACTTTTTTTCTCATATTTGTAATATTATCGATATATACCAATATATTAAAATACTTATTAATTTGACATTCAATTTATTCCGCCATGTTAATAACAACCCTCGCTATGCGACCGTTGCTAAGCAATTATTTGCAAAGTTTGTTGTTAGAAAACGTCACCCAAAATGAGCTTGCTTTACGCATCTCTCTATTGAAAACTGAAAATAATTTCATAAATATATTTAATAAATATTCGTATAGATCAAGCGGGCGCAGCCGCGTTCGGGCCCACTAGTAATATATAAGTAAAAGCTGTTGGCTGAGGGTATATCAATTTAGTGGGTCGTAAATTTTTGTCGCCAGGAAATTGTCGAGAATCATGCGACTATAAACTTAACTTGACAACGACGAGGTGTAAAAGGTAATGCTAATTAAAATATAAAAAAGTTGACACATAAAAAAAAATTTAATGAAATACATCACTATATTAAGTATATTTTTATTATGTTTCAAATAAAATTACTGAAAAATATCCAATATCCAATATTTTAAAATACAAAAATTTAACAGAGGCTATATTGACTGTGAATGTAATTCTTGTAAGTTGAATCCCCACATGGGGGAATAAATTTATATATTTGGCGATAAATAATAATTATTTATTTACGGATACGGATTCGGAACATTAGATTTTCTTTGTCTATCCTGTTGTGGAAATATATTAGCTATATAAAGCTATAGAAATAAACATTTAACTGTAAAAATATATATATTAATCGTACAGTTTTATTTTCTCACACATACAATAAGAAAATATTCAAAAAATTAACATTAATTAGATATTACATACGGCAACCTATTATTACCCACACTTTGCTAATATAACAATAGCTAAAATAAAATTTAAATATATATGTTTGATTCATTCATCCATTCTTATGGTAATTCGTCCTTAGTGACACGCGACCTTCTGTCCGTGGCCCGATAATATGCAAATACCTTTATTGACTGACCTGAAAATACTTCCTCATAAATCTAATAGTCTAAGGCACAATGAGTCAATCTCAGAAATTATTACAGAGTCCGTTTATCTACATTTAATAGGAGGATTTCAATATTAAACAGATTGAGCTTCTATTGTTTAATAAAATTATTTTCAGTAGAATATTAATTTCTATTAGATACAGTTATTGTTCTGTTATGAATACATGTTACTTTTGAGTGATGGGCTACCTACGTCTAATTCTAATAATAGTATTGTGTATTTTTATTAGGGTTCCGTTCCTCAAAAGGTAAAAACGAAATCTTTATACGATTATTTTCTTGTACGTATAACTGTCGGTGAAGATCCATTTATCTCGAGATAGTAAAGGTATGAAACTGAAATCGAGATCGAAGAATAAAATTTGGCATGTATATAGAACTTACAATACAAATTTAAGAAAAAATCTGAATAGTGAAAATTTTTAGTTATTTCATAGAAAAAAAGCATTGCAAATTTATATTTGTATTTCATTTCATACAAAAAGAGAGAGTGCATTCGTCGTAAATTTTATATTGTCAACTTTCATCATTTGTACTTCCCGTTAACCTATAATCATGAAATTGCAACAGAACCCTCGGTGGGTAAGTCCAGATCGCACTTGATCAGTTTTTTATATATTTTTTCATGCGAACAAAAGAAAAACACAAAATAAATCAATTCTAATTGCTCAATCAATTTCTAAATTTTCATTTGTTTATTAAATAACTAATGATAATTTTAAATAGCTGTCAAGTTTTATCTTTTGTTATAGCTTACGTGTGTGTCACATAATATGAGACGAAGTCGACTCGGACTCCACCGAGGCTTCCAAACCAATTTCATGATTGTTGCCCAACGGGAAGTACAATTTATAAAAGTTGACAGGCTTTAAGCTTCGTATGCACTAATTTTATATAAATTGAAAGAAAACTACAAATATACTTCTTTAATAGTTACATTCTCTGATATAAATATAAAAATGATATATTTATAAATTTACTACTACTCCTTCTTCCTCCTGGCATTAATACCGGCTATTGCCTTCCTGCCTGCCTAAAAATAAAAACAATATAATAAAAAAAAAATAGATATATTTTTAGTTGTCTGCAAGAATCCCTCTACAGGTAAATATCCAATCAGACAACCAACCATAGAGGCCAATCTTCGCGTGATTTGGTAAGCCAGCTTGGACTTGCTGTCTTAATAATTTCATCTTTCCATCTCGTGTAAATAATAAGTATATACAAGACGATTATAAAAAAAATAATATAGAAATAAATTATACACATAAATATATCTTATAAATAAATAGGATTTCAGTGAAAAAGTTTGTTTTAATGGTACAAGTTTAAACATCATTATAATAAGCCTCGCGTCATTCTGTACTAAGTCGAGTTTTTACTGCAATAAACTTCTAACAGGCCATTTGTGGCTGGAAGTGTTCTTTCAAATTAATCACAGGGTTCACTAAAGGCTTTGTTTACAATCTCTCCGAGTTTTGATAACTTCTTCATTCCTTTCTTTCATAAGGGATTATGAGAAAGTTTTCTCACAGCCTTTTATTCTCTTCAACAATTAATTTTATTTATAGTAATGCTTCTACAAGTTATTTGTTTTTGAATGGATTTGACAAAGCTCTAGCTTTCATAAAATTATTTGAATTCTAAAATCTGGTGTGATAGGAATATAGTAGAATGTAACTTATAAAGGTATAGTTTTAATATTTTTCCTTACTTTTTCTCCATTTCACGATATAATATCGTTTTTATTTCATAATATTTTTGTTTAAGTCATTCAATAAAACCATTTAATGAGTACTTGGTTTTAGTTTATATATCAAAATTATTTGTATTTGATATCTGTTTATCACTTTCAGCTTACTTAGAAACAATAGATGTGACTTGAAGCCAGACTGTAAGTGGGACAGGTTATGGGTTCAATTTCCATTCGAGAAAGTTATATATTTATATTTTCTTTTCTTCGCTTTAGTATTGCCAAGTAAAGCAAAGCGTGGTGTTGAACTCCGCTACTCACTATGCAATGCCTTCAGTATTCGGCGGAAAGGGAGCAGAGTGTCTGTTCACTAGCGTGAGGCTGAAAAATAGACAAACGAGTGACTAATATAGCTTGTGGTATCAGTGTAATTATTTATGCAAATATGAACTGTGATATAAAAGATAAATATATTTTACTTAGTTTATAAAATAATTAACTTCTTCCTCCTCTTAACAACTTAATTATATCCATACAAATAAGATTTCTTCAGCATTATGATGACAAAATAAGGCCATTGACCGCATCACATACCCCTTTAGAAATGTTAATGCCGTTAATTAACAAACCCACCCGTTAATACGAGCACCTAAACAGAAGGCAAATTAGAATCGCTTATTAAGTTTTGTGAAGTGAAGTTTTCTTTGTTCTGGACCTGCTACGCTGCAAAGCAGGTCCAGCGGGACGTGAAATTGGGTGAATCAAAGCTCGTCAGCTACACTGCGTTTCAAAGGAGTTTTAACGCGAACGTACCGGAAACAGGGAGTCTTAATGGTTGTAGTGGAAATCAACTTAACCCGTTCATGTTTTGATGAATGTATAAATTAATTTTGTCAATTAAATTATATTATTAGGGCAATTTATATATTTTTTGTATATTGAGTGGCTGAAGTCTATTCTACTCTTGAGAAAATGGAAATATTAAATATTTAATTTCCTCGAGTGGGAATCGAATCTTCAATCTGTTGGAATTACAGTTACACGTGCTCAACGTTTGGCTTTAAATTAGCTATACTTAAAAATAATATATTCAAAAATAATGAATAATTTTGCAGAATTTAGTTAATATTTTTAAGATTTAGTTTAAGTTTGTATTTAAGTTGTTAGTTAAATCATTTTTGTTAATTCAACACATTTAATTCATAATTACGTTTCAAGTTTAAATTTTATTTGAGTCGGCATTTCGGTACTGCGAGCTAGTAATACCTTATGTAAATAGTATGTCAGCTATAAACATTGAATTGAACTCGCAAGTACATACAAATATTTACATTATATCCAGTACATCAACTGGTTGTGCCCACCACGGTACTGGGGAAATAAATCAAAGTATGGTTTTAATCGAAAATTAGCTGGTTAGCCACAGATTTCAGTCCACCGTTCTAACAGCGACGTGAATGGTTGAATTTGCACATCATTAACATTTAGTGTAACGGTTGATCGCGTTTACAGAATTAGGTCGTATGTAAGTATTATAAAATATAAATATTAAATAACTTTTATTATGTGTATGTTCTATATGATTGTGAAATTGTGATATTAGAATAGTTGTAAATTCAATAATATTTTTTCATCTTCAGTAGCTGTATCCCGCATGCATGCAGGATAAAGAGAGAGAGAGAGCCTATTGCTAAGATTCCGCTTTGTAATTTTCCCTAAATTCCAAATTAAATAGAGAAACTCAACGCAGTGTTTACCTCGACACGGCGTTGAGGAAGGCGAGGCGAAGAAATGAATCAAATCTGTTTCACGCTGTATCTCACAAGCAGCAGAGTAGGCAGAGAATACAGACACTCCGTTTAAGACACTCCGTTGAGTGGCGGAACTCAATCCCAAATATTGTTTTTAATATTTTCAAAAACATATCAGTTTTGTTCCATTTCTAACTTTGCATACAGTCCTCTCTATTATCATTGCGGCAGTGAATTTTATTCTAGCAAATTGTTAACACAGAGTGCGGTCGGACTCAAATCAAATAAACGGGATTAGGTCATCGTTTTACGGCGGAGGAAGTGGTGGTCATCTCGGAAGGCGCAATTCTCGAGCTCGTAGATTGAATGCAAAATTGGACGAGCTCAGTTTTTTTCACTATATAAATTCCGGCACTCTTATATCGAGTTACTCGCTTTTATTTCCTCTCTCTCCGCGTAATGTTTGAATGCTATGATTGAATGTGACAATAGTGATTGTAACTGACACTTTGAACAATTTATGCCTTTGTTCGGCGCGAGGGAGACGTTTATTGTTTCTTTACTGGTTTTTATTTCTTATATTCCGAGGATATGTCAATTGGTTTTATACTCATTTTGTTATCTGGATTTTGATGAATAATGCATTATTTTCTCTGTCTTCCACTGTTTACTAATCATTGTTAGTAATTCATCCATCCATTAGTCTTTCAAAGTCCACTGCTGGACATAGGCCTCTCCTAATGCCTAAGGTTACCATAGAACTCGACTTGTACATTAAAATTAACACATTTTTCCAACTTCACTGCAAGGGTAAACACAGTAAATCTAGTGTTAAAACAATCGTTTCCCCACTTACCGCCGAATTTTCGAGGCGTCGCGTGTTGAGTTGCCGATATTTTGTAGGAAATACAAGGCAATGAGAATATGGGTAACCTGATGGTAAGTGATCACCGCCGCCCATGACCACGTGCAACGCCAGAGAAACTACAAGTTAATTGCCGGCCTAAGGAGGACATAGACGCTTTTTCAGAGTACCTATGCCATATCGACCTTGAAACGCTGGTCCACTCCAAAGAATACCACGTATCCAGGTGGTGGATGATATTTGAGCTTGTTGTTGTTTGACAGCACAGTAACTGTGAATAGAACATTCAGGTTACAAGTACACATAACCCATTTTTACTCAGACTTTCTAAGTGATAAATAAGAAAAACATCTCAAATAAATAAGTGTGAAATTCCCAATATTATTACAAAAGACACAATCGGAATGGCCCCTATGTCCCACGCTAATAACGTCACGTTACATCACGCGTGGTACAGCACTACGAGTATGGCAGGTTGCGATGCTTCGTTTGCTATCTTGTGAAAATTGACTCGACGAAATCTAATTCAGTTCGGCGACGTGACTCCAATACTGAAAGGCGTCAAATTAACTAATTTTTGCTTTTCAGTGAAAACCCGTTACAAATATGGAACTGTCGGCCACTTTGTTTTTCGATTGAGTCGTTCATTTGATATGTTCTTAGTTAGAGTTGTTATTAGGGTGTAGATTCGATTTTTATTGTGGAAATTAGGTAGATGGTTGTATTATTTGAACTAGAGAAACGTTTAGTAATTATAAATACTAATATACAAGACCAAAATACATATATAACCTTAATAAAAAAATATAAAAATTATTTATTAATATTTCATAAATGATTTATGACGAGATTTTTCACAAATTAAAAAAAAAATCGTTCATAGTTTATAACTACGACTCTCTAACTTGTTTATTTATTTAATAATAATTCACTTATTTATATAAAACAAATTAAACTATAAAATATAATATAATCGACACTACAAAAATGCAACATTTATGATATAGAACGTAAACGTGTTCAAATTTTACAGCATGTGATCAAAACCACCTGCTGGTACCAGAATATAGCAGTTCAGTTACTTAGTAAGATAAATTGGGTGTTTTCGCTGTGCAAAGGAACGTCAAGTTTACAATACAGCGGGCGTTCAGGGTTGAAGGACACGGTATTTCAAAGCCTGCCCCCCCCTTTCACCCCACTGCCAATTGGCTAGTTCAATATGAAGAATTTATAGTTTGTCAATATTGGAGATATTTTCTAAATTGTCTTTAGTAAATTTACTATGTTGAAAAATATATTTAATTGTCTAAACAATATTTTTTTATATTGTAAGCTGAAGCTATTATACTATCTTAATTTAGTAATAGAAAAAAATATTAAGAATTCTATAAAAATCACTTATATATATCTGGTGTCGAGGAAAAGCGGGGCGTTAAGTTTCGCCACTCACACAATGCCTCAGAATTCGGCGGAAAGTGGGAGGCAGAGTGTTTTAACACTAGGCTTCCTCTGCCTAACTTTCTACATGCGATATGCGAGATACAGCGTGAATCTGATTTAATTTTAATTTCATTTAATTTAAATGTTTTTGTTTTTTAAATACATTTCTTATTTTCTTCCATCTACCTATAATTCGGTGTAACAATGCGAACAATTGACATACGTAGCTCCATAGTTGCTACCAATTGGCCAGCTCTATACCTATAACTGACCCTTATTCCGTCACCCTATTCAAAACTACTCGTCCCGAATAGGCGCTGTAATCACATACTGTGTGATGTCAGGGATAAGAGATTTAGTACTGTAAAGAGTTTTCGTAGTACTTGCTAGATATAAAAATATTAAAAAAACTTTAGAAATATGTATTAAACATAAAATAAAAAATCGTAAAATATTTACGCAAAATATAAATAAATAGTGAAAAATATTAAAAATTATAAATATGTTAGTATTCTATACTAATTTTACGGTTAAAATTCCTTCCTTCAGGTTAAAGCTTCCTCCTTTTACAGAAGTCGGTACTTCTGTAAAAGGAGGAAGCTATCAACGCGACTGTATTTTTTTATGTCTGTTACCTCAAAATTTTTGACTGGGTAAACCGACATTAATGATTCTTTTTTTTATTTGAAAACAAAAAATATAATATTACAGCCTTTTTAAATTTCTGACCATTTTATCCGTGAGAAAATCACAGAAGTCTTAAATTTGCATGGTGTATATGCGTGACAATATCACGCCTATCACGCATATTTTTAACCGACTTCTGTAAGAAAAGGAGGTTATCAATTCGGCTGTATTTTTTTTTTTTTTTATGTTTGTTACCTCATAACCTCTAATAACTCAATGTCGCGCTAACCGATTTTGATGATTCTTTTTTTGTTTGAAAGGATATACTTCAAGGATAATTTGGTGAAAGTTTGGTTAGGTTCCGATTATGGAATCCGGTGAAAATTGAGAAAGTTTGTTTTTTTTTTGGTAAAAAATTGATTATACTGTAATAGTTACAAGCAAAAACTTTTTAACTCGATGTCAGAAGTGAGATTCCTGATCGTTACATTTCTTTTCAACTAACCTCAAAAAAGAGGATGTTCTCATTTTCAACCAACTTCAAAAAAGGGAGATTCCCAATTCGCCCGAATACTTTTTATGTATGTTCTTGTCAATATACCAAAATGTTACTTTGCACAAAAATAATACCTAATTAAATGAAGTTTTACATAGGACAACCACAACCACTCGTTGACAACCACTACCACCACCATCACCACTCGTTTAAGAAGCATAATTTTAAGATCTACCCATCACTTAAAATCGTAAAATAAATTAATTTTTAACAAAAACAAAAACCGACTTCTAACAACGAACTAAAAAGTGAAAAATAATTTTACAAAGATTTTATAATTTTGAAGTCGGTGCCAAGTAAAACAAGCAGGCTTAGTAATTAGATATTGTAGTAAGGGTGTTGTAGCATTAGCTTGACACCGACTTCAAAATTATAAAATCTTTGTAAAATTATTTTTCACTTTTTAGTTCGTTGTTAGAAGTCGGTTTTTGTTTTTGTTAAAAATTAATTTATTCTATGTATACTCATAGATACATTTCAAAGGTTTGATGAGAGTTTAGTTAGGTTTTGATTATAGAACCCGGTTGAAGTCAATTTTTTTGTTAAAATTATTAAATAAGAAAATCTTCTGTTAGGCTTGTACCGAAAAAAGTAAGTTATAAGCCAATACATGGCCTATTAAATAAATTTAATAGTAATATATATAAACACTTCTGAAGTTAGATAAGCACTTGCTTTCTTCTCCTCTGGTTTACTTATGAATTTTCCATAAACTATAATTGATCTAATTATATGAAAATATGTTTTAAATGATTAAATATCTGAAAACATTAATAGTAAGTGAGTAAGTTCATTCCTTATGCAACTTATTTGCTGAAGTTATCTTTATGTGAATATAAAAGATCCGAGGAAAAACTTAGTTTATATTTACTCGTAGCTTCACGGCATTTTAAGTAAAGCTAATAAAAATTTATGACGATACGTAAGTCTGCGTTTAGCTACCGTTTATAGCAATCTCTGCTTAAATGAATGTTTTAAATTAAAATAATTTTAAAGAAGCGAGAATATGCTTTTGTTTTTTTTAACTTCACATATTTTTTAGTTTTAAACAGTGTGAACAGAAAAAAGATAGTGTTATGTTTTGGGATTAGATTTCTCTGTTTTCTCTTTTATCTGGTTTTCGCCTGATTCGATTTTGAGTGGTAGAACCCACAATCCCAAACAAAAGAATATTACTTTGTTATTGGTTTTATACGAAGTCATCGCTGTTACTCATTTAGTAACTAGTATATATTTGTAAGATATATAAATTTCTATATACAATTTTAACTTCCGTTATGTCTGTCGTTTTTATTAAATTATTAAGTGACGTATTTAGATTTTGATTGGCAATCAATTCCGTTAGTTATTTGTTCAACGAGAGAAACACCGTCGATTCATTCCATGTATCACTACAATGTCAATCGGAGTTAATTGTCTACGTGCGTTTCGAACGGAATTCGTCACGTACAAACTTTATTCCCTTTTCGTATTTTAAAACTACTCAATATTGAAACTCGACAATTTTATCTCAATTTTAAATAAAAAAAATAGTGTTTTTTTGCAAGTGACAGCCAAATTGAATTACATATTGGTTTGAATCGCATACTGGCTAGTATTTTCCTTAGCAATAGCTTATACGTAGCAATACTATAGTCTATTGATGTCTATCTATCGAGACGTAGCTGAAAAAAACATTTTAGTAATCACGTTATAAGTATATAAAAATAAAAAGATAAAATAAACTAGATTTATATAACTTTTGTCTAGATCGTCCTGTGCTAGAATTGTCTAGATGTGCTAAACTAGATAAAGGTCGCCTGACGACGATAGCAGTGGCAGGTCATCACAAAAACAATCGAGGTCGTAGATGGAATCTGAAATATTCAATTTAGGAAGGATCTCAATATTCTTTAGGTGTGAACTCTTGGTTCATATATCTAGCTACAGTTTTTTCTATCAGCTATACCTAAGGATATATTGTAAAAACATAAAAACCAAAAAAAAAAATATAGTAAAAGCTTAACGCTTTAATAACGCTCTAATAAGAAGAAAATGAAACTTTCTTTTTAAATTTTAAATATTAACTTATAACCTCATTATACACAATTTATATAATTACCTAGTAGGTAATAAACTAGTAGGTACTAATTTAATTATTTAAAAAAAGCTGTTTAAAGTTTAAAAAAATTACTTTAATTAAACATTTTAAACTTTATTTTCAAGTTCCCTTTTTCCCTTTTTTTTGCAAATTCAATGCTCTCTTATACTTACTACATATTACAGCTTTGCATATATAGCAAAAATATATTATCTTATATTAGCTTTCTTGTATCGTATTTTTTTATTCTTATATCTTTAAATATTTTACAATAAATAGTGCTGACAAAGAATTTATTTTTTCTGTTTTTGTATTTTGTTTAAGTACAATGACAGCAGACTGCTTTGAAGATTATATCTTAAATTGAATGTTTTATTCAATAAGAAATATCAATCTATATATTACAACTTATAATAAAATATAATAATTTATTCGTTTTGGTAGATATCCATTTATCATATTAAAGTTATTATTCAAGTAATAAAATGTCTATCTGTGATTACAAAATAAAATGTTCTTTCAAATGCATATATTTATACACTTGATACTATAACATAAATAATCAATTCATAAAAAGTAAAAAAATCCTGCCTGTCTTTCTATTTGACCCTATTCTATTCTCCCGAATTGCTGATTCAATTCCTATGCGGCTTTCACTGATAGGTAGAGGGAATTATTGAGCAAATATATAAGCTATATTTTATCCCGGTACTGAAGCAGGATCGGGATTTAGGTAGATGTAGACCTACCTAGGTAAATACTAATATATTATTTTCCTAATTTATATTCGTATATTTCAAATATACTTACAATAATATCAACTATGCTACAAGGACATTGTAGAAGAGTCGATATAGCGAAGTGAGCAATCTTAACAATTGCTCCAATATTACCTACTAAGCCTTATTCGGTCGCCCTATTCAGAACTACTCGACCCGAGTCCGTGTGATGATAAAATTGTTGTAATATAAGAGCAAAAGATTTGTGCTAAAGAATTTTTTCTTTTATATTATAATGAAATACGAAAATTTTTCTTCACATTTTCTTGTAACTTAATGACTTGTTATAACTTTCCTTTTTTATGTGTTTTTACAATTGTAACAAAGCGGCTTTAATGGGATGATTATTATTGTAAGAAATGTTAAATTTATTTACAAAAAATATTTAATTGAATTCACAACATTTTAGCCAATTAATGTCTATCTCTAATATTAATTAGTTTTATCTTATTGTTTTAAGTACTTAAGTAATTGCATTCTTAATAAAAAAAGCTTTACTTTTAATTATTCTTTATATTATGTAAGTAATTCTGATACATATTTTTTCTTTAGCTTCACAGTGTATAACGCTTGTGCTCCGATACGACGGCCTCTATTATACTGAATTTAAACGAATTAAGTAGAGCAGTTTTCCCTAAAACTCTCTAGAATCGTAAAACAATATACTAAGAAAAACAAATATTTATAAAATTAAAACAGTACTTAAACCAATGTTATATTGCAAAAAATAAACACATCCAAAACCTTTGTTAAACAAGAACTCGAATAACGAATTAAAGCTTTCCCGTCGTTAAAGGTTATTCAAAGCCGAACTCGATTCGCTCCAAGTCTAAATAATGCCCATTTGTTGTAACTGAATGATTGACGTCTCATTTATATAAGCGTGGATTGTGTTAAAGTATTCGTATTGTGACTCTTACGGACGATATTGAAGGAAAAATTATAAAAATATTACGGAATAAACTAGTTAATGAGACAAAGCGTGGCGTTTAGTTCCGCCATTCAACTCGCAATGAATTCGGCGGAAACTGTGGCTACCCTGCTACATGCGTGAAGCTGGAAAGAATATATAATATTTCTCCAATTTTGTTGATTGCGCTTAAACATATACGTAATAATTATATTTGGAATATTTATACAATATTATTATATGCTATAATTACTATTTCACACAATATAAATTAATTATATATTAAAACAAAAACGACTATGAACACATTGTATTTCCCTGTGCTTTTGTTTTCAAATGTGTTCTGATGTCGGCTGAATTGTAATTTTTGCTCGGTGAAGTTGTATTTGAAACTGCACCAGTAATATTTTTCCCTCTGTAGCTCACGTCTGATATTTGTTTAGTTTATTTTTCAGCACAAGAGCCCTCGAGTCCCACACACAGTCTGTGCTCACGAGGACCACCTCGCTGCGCAGCCCCTGCCAGAGCTAATATAGAAATTGTGACGTTTTGTGAAGTTAGAAATAATTTTACGTTTAAAATGTTTTTCTAACGCTCGTTTTTTTAGAACTACTTAACAGCTCACCCTTTGAGTCTCAATCGAGAATGTTAATGATATTTTCATATAAACTTAGCCTTTTTACGCCATTTTCTAAGCTCCTGGTATTTAAGTTATTTTGTAATTTCTAAAGGTTAGCTAGCTATTCTTGAGAGCAAGATGACATATAGCCGCTTTAAGTTTGCTCACAAGAGCCAGGCCAGCGCTGGATCCACGTAATTAGACTCCTTAGAGATTTATGTAACGACATTTTCCTAATTTTTCGTCCGAGCGGCACGTGTTTTTCAGACCATTGCCTAATATTAGACACTTTTAAAATATATTATCACATTCTTTTCACGGGGTGCGTGATAATTACAAAATTGAAAATTATAGTAAAATGTTTATGTAAATGGGGGGCAAAATGGGCACATGCGGCGTTAAGTTCCACCACCACCAGTGGCGAACAGTCTTAACACTAAGTTCAATCTGCCTACCCAGCTTGCGAGATACCAAGTGAAATTGAAAGAACATAAAAATATATTAAGTAAATATTCTCTTGTAACTGTGGTACAGGATTACAAGTAAACGACTATAAACACGACAAATTGTAGATTCGATTCCCACTTGAAATTTGTAATATTTTTTGCGTATAATAATAATTATTTTTTTTATTACTTTTTATTATTAGTACTTATATATATATCTTATAAAGTTATATATAGAGTAATAAATTTCGGTTATCCGCTTACTTCAGTATGTGATTCTACGTGGATTCGTTCCATGTATCACTGCAATGTCAACCGTAGTTAATTGTCTACGTGCGTTTTCAGTGGAATTCGTCACGTGCCAACGTTATTTCCTTTTTTTTTCTTTTTTTTCACGTAATTACTTACATTGGAAGCTTACAATTACGTTTTTAGTTTATTATATTTAAATGAATATGTTTTTTTGTAAAAAGCTGTAAATTTATTTTTTAATAAAACTTTATTTTTTAAAATTTTTTAGCTTCGTGCTATATCCCACATGTCAGAGGGGAAGGAGGGAACCTAGTGTTAAGACACTCTGTTTTCAACTTTTCACCGAATTTTCGAGGCATTGTGTATTTAGTGGCGAAATTCAACGCCGCGCTTTGCCTTGGCACCAGAACGAGAAAATGGAAAAGGCAAACATTTAAATTCCTCGAAGTGGAATCGAACCTACAACCTATCGCGTCACGACCGGCCTCTAAGCTAACGTTAAATTTCAAATAAAAAATAGCACATATATTGTGTTTGTAATAAGTTTATTACAGCAGGCGTCAGCGAGACTTTAGCATATGAAAATAAGACGTCTAACCCAACATGTTTATATTAGAAGTTCTTCATACTAATATCAAATATAACTTCGTGCACCTTGAGGCAGAAGTAAATAATATTATATTACCCTATTGTACTTTCAATGTTTTAATAAATGAAAATAAACAAAAATACAGCTCCTAGTGACTCCTAAAATCTAGTGTTAAGATACTCCGTTCCCCACTTTCTACCGAATTCTGGGGGCATTGTGTGTTGAATGGCGGAACTTAACGCCGCGGAAAATCAATCAAGTTAATTCAATATAGTGTAACTAAATAAATACTATTATTTCCAGTATATGTAGCAGCTAGGAGATTAAAATGGTGAACAAAACGAGCACACGCAACCCCGGCAGCTCGGATTACTCCCGACCACGAATTGGATTCATTTTAGTTTTTCTTTTTATTAATCACTATTTGAAACTTCTTCTATGCTTTCTATTTATATTTGTTGATTATAGGTTTTTCACTTAACTACAGGTAAATTACAATTAAAAATTTAAATAAAAGTACTATCAGTCTATTTGCGTAACATATTTTTATATAGCCATTGAAATATGTTATAAATTAATCTCTTTCTAAACTAGCAAAATTTCCTCATACGGAAAAATTGGCAGAATAGAAAAAGGATTCACAATATCTAAAATATATACTGAACCTCAAACTCACACATATTTATAGCCAAAGACTATAATGTACTACTATACTAATAAATAAATTTCCAACTACCGACATAACTGAAATGACAAACTAAATTAAGAAATATCGAGATTTCCATTAAAAAAATCAATTCCTCGTAATAAAATAACTTGTAATATTAGAAAATGCAATTTCCAAGATAATATTAATCATCCTCCATTCGATTGTGGAATAAAAGAGGCCAATAAAACTGTTGTTAGCGACTGCTCAGTGAAGCGGCCATCTGCATTTTACACTCAACGCCGTGCACTTTATTTCTTCACTCCATAGCGGGTACATATATCAAACGCTTGTTTATTTTGCAAATCCGATACTATAGCCTCGTTGAATATTTACAACATAACGGAATACTATGAAAGATCCCAACACACACATTCTGTTTACTATAAGACGTTTATGGCTACGACTGTAAACTTTTATATAGAAATTTTATTTAAAATAGCTCAAGCAGCTTTAGTAGGAGGTAGTGTATTTTCTTTTTACGCAACATTCTCTTACGGAGAGAAATATAGAAATAAAAGTTTACTTATAGATACTGTTACTTATTGAGTAGTATTTCAGGAACGTAATTTTGAAAATTACGTTCCCAAACGGTAATACCCAAAATTTTAAAGATACAAATGACCAATTACTTGAAGATTGTTACTTGAATCGGAAAATTATATTGCCGGAAATATTAACGAGTGTAAATTATAAAAGCGTAAAGCTGAACCAAACGAATATGGAACATTCCGTGGTTATATCAAATAAGAGCAAGTGAAGTATAAAAAAGGCTTTATTTTAAATTAAAATTACGATATTTTGGGTGGATATTAAATGGAACATTACAAAAAGATTGTGTGCCAATCGAGAGGAAGTCTCTTAGTATATAGAATTCGGAGGCTTAAAAAAGCAATAACTCTGGCGATGAATTTGGATTAAGGGAAGCGTTATCAATCTCAGTTAAGCCTGTCTTCAAAATTATTGAATGAATTTTTATCTCTTTACCCACTTCGTATTGGTTCAATATGGCGAAATCCATTTAGAGGTGATTTTCTATATTAATATGAGCTATACATTTTTTCTACATTAAATGTTTTTCTACATGGGAACAATCACTGCCTGTTACTAGTTTGGGGTTCGATATCCACTCTTGACAATGACTCGTTTTCATCACCTCGTGACGTTAAATTTCGTCATGCGATATGTATATTTTTCATAAAGATTCATATTTCAGGTGTGAAAGGGGATATAAAGATTAAGGGATAAATTTGAATTTAAACCCAACCGCGCCCCTCTTTTAAGTCCTTAACAGCCATGTACACGCGTACACATTTTAAAGGGGGATTTGCTTATACTCATCAGATTATGTTTTAGAACTAAACCCATTTAAAAAAATTTTGTAATATTTCTATGATGCATCAATAAACGAGAAATTTTCAAGCTTTGAAATATGTTTAGCCCAAAATAAGCCAGTGTTTTTTGTTCAATTCTTCAATATTTATGATTCTTTACAACTAAACTCAATCGACAAAATATTTTTGAATGTAGAGATAGTTTATAAATGGGCTTATTTTGAAATCTTTTTCATTAAGTAACCTCGTATTTTATTTTATTAATAAATATAGAATTGATTGCTATATTCCTGACACTATACACCCTTGTGGAATAGACGGCGGAGATCGAGTGCTTATAATATTAACGTGCTCGTAATTACGCTTCATCCTCCATAACTTGAAATGTGCTTTAAAAATAAATTTTATCGTAAACATTTAAGTTTTTATTTAATAGAAACTAGTCATGGCGCAGGGGCACAAGCGTGTGACGAGTTATGGGTTTGATTACTACTCGAGGAAATGACATATTTAATATTTTCATTTCTTCGCTTTGGTGTCGAGATAAAGAGCGGAATTCGGCAGAAAGTGGGGAATGAAGTGTTTTAACACTAGATTCCCTCTGCCTACCCTCCTATGTGCCGGATACTATTCTTATAAATTTCTACCAATGAAATGATTAAATTATCAACAAAATAATGTTCCACCGATATCCACAAATGGTATTAATAAATGTATTATAATCGTCTATATTGGTTTTGTACGACGCACGTATAGATAATGTAGATAAACTGTCACTTAACCGAACGTGACCTGCGTGTAACGTTTTCATTTTATCTATAGCGTAATTACACTAAAATATACTAGTAATTCCAATTTTAGGCTGATGTAGAGCAGGGTCACTAATTCGACGGTTGTGGGTTCGATTACCATTCGGAGGAAATATTTAATATTTTCATTTCCTAGCTCTGGTAACGAGGCAAAGCGCGGCGTTGAACGCTACTCATTATGTAATGCTTTAAATATTTTGGCGGAAAGTAGGTGACATAAGTGTCTTAATGAAGAACGAACCTTTTCCTCCTGTTTCTTCTGTCTAACCGTTATGTGCAGGATACAGCAGAAAAGCTTAAAAAACAATCTTAAATATGTTTTACAGAACAAAAATAGTTTTTTTTTCATTCAGAAGTAAGAAATCATTTTTAATTATATTTATAATACTTAACAACTTAAATATGCTCAACAAACTAAACATAATTATGTTGTAAATATGTGTATATTTAAACCCATCTGTACTAGCAAGCCAGTTGTTAAGCATTTGTGCCCTGTTTAAAGTTCAAGAGATTTAACGTAACAGTATGTAAGCTTACATTTATAAATGCATTTATTATGATATTTTAATATAATTTAAATTAAAATTATGAATGAATTAAAAAATGTTTTTCAGCTTCTCGCTGTATCCCGCATGTATCAGGGTAAGCATAGGACTCTCTCCTCACCACTCTCCGCCGAATTTTCGAGGCATTGCGTGTTGAGCGGCGGAGCTCAACGCTGTGCCTTGATACCAGAGCGAAGAAATGAAAGTATTAATAAATTGTAAATTCATTACCCCGAGCAGGAATCGAACCCACAACCTGTCGCGTTACAATCACACGCCAATAACGACTGGCCTTAATAACAATAAATCATAAAATATATGTAACTTTTATTATTATTTAGGTAATGTGGTGACTCTCTTAGTTTATTTATTATCAAAAACCTATATCATCAGTACTCTCCACTTCGCAGGTTAAATACAAAGTCATCATCAGTAGAAATTTGAGCTTCGCGATCAGATCAGATTTACGATGGTTGCGTAGGTAGAAGAACCAACGCTATATTTGTGTAACTTTCTGTTCCCACGTTTACGATCATAATTATTTTTCGACTGTTAGTTATATATTTTTCTGTAATTCTGTGTTCATTTCAAATAATTTGTTTTAGTTTTAGCATAAGAAAATCGATAGAAAATAATTTACAATAACAAAAATTTACGTACCCAGAATTCTCACATTCGACACAATTTATTAAGATTTAACTTGAAGTGTAATATTCCAGTAGTTTCAAATCACACTTGTTAATACGAAAATAGTTTTCAAGCTGAGATTCTTCTGTAAATCAAACTCTTTGTTTTCTTTTCAACTATTCCAACTAGGTATATCAAATGTTACATAAGCATACGCTTCTATAAACTCTAAAATCTGTATTTTCTCGTACACTTTGAATGAGTAGTTGTTTTTTTTGCTGGTTTTTTCAAAACGATTGCGTTCTTAATGAAAATTTGAATGCCTGTGTTGGATGCGTGAGTTTGTTGTATACAGACATTAATATTTTGAAGTTTTTAGTATCCTGCAGAATATTGTTGAAATTGTAGTTTTTTTTACCATTTTTCTCTTATATGTTTTAATCTCGCTTTGAATTTTCATAATCGATATTAGAATTAATAATAACTTATTTGTATACTTCAGCGATTTTCATTTCGGATTCACGCCGTATCTCCCATATAGTAGACAAAGGGAAGTGTTATGACACCTAATGTTAGACACTCCGTTCCCCATTTTCCATACTTTTTTATATTATGTGTTGACAAGCGGAACTGAAAGAAAGAAGAGTGAAGAAATGAGTGGAAATAGTGAATTTACAGAAAAATATATTTTAATGATTTTGTGTGTGCAATAAAAAAATATTCTATTCTAAAGTCTCAAATAATATAGAAGTTGGTCTATTGATTTAAATATAATAATAAATATTAATCCTAGAACCTCGAACTGGCAGATATCCGGTAGATATATTTTCATTATTTTTTTTCTATTTCCATACCCCAAAATCCAAACTTCTAGAACATTCCAAAAACATTTTAATATAATATCGACTCTAGAGTTCTGTCTTTAGCTACGTTTCACTAGAGCGATCTCCATTTTACAATCACACTGAACGATGTGCACTTTATCTCTTCCCCCTGAATCACGCCCTCACATTGTTTATTTTGCAGATTGGATGCGTTAAAAATTCACTATATGCAATATAATTAATTGTATTATTGCAATTGTTTATGTAAATAGGGCAGTTACATTAATTTACTCATAAGTTTACTGATATACTGTTTTTTGTTGCATTTATTTATTTTTTCACAAATAAAGCAGCGGGAACCTAGTGTTAACCCTCCGTTCCCCACTTTCTGCCGATTTTTGAAGGCATTGCGTGTTGAGTGGCAGAACTCAACGCCGCGCTTTGCCTCGACACCAGAGCGAAGAAATGGAAATATAAACGTAAATAAATATTTCACTTCCTCGAGTGGGCATCGAACCCATAACCGTCGCGTTACAGTCAAATCTTGTGCCACGACGGCTTCAAGCTTTTCGATTATATATTCGCTTTTTAGTAGCAGATTTCATAACTAGAAATATGTCTGTAATGAATACGTCATCATTTTATCATTTGATTTTTTATATAATATTACAAAAAAGAAACTAAGAAATGGGTTTTATTCTCAGTCGGAAATTTATATTTTTTTTTATTTTCTCCTATCTGTTAAGATCACGTCCGGTGTACGGCGGCGTTGTACTCCACTACTTAACACGAAACCTTCCCTTAAACCTGTAATAGTAGTAATGCTGAACGTGTGACCCTTAGTTTAAACTTTAAACAAATACAAATATCTGCATTCCATTAAATTTTCTCAACTTCGTAGTTCTTAATATCCTCGTTACTGTAGCGAATGGTTATTATTACTCTATTACAAAATAGTCAAACTTCATATAAACTGAAAGTGATATAAAGTTTAAATGTGTGTTCATAAAGTTGAGAAATATCGCATGAGACTGGCCATGAAGTATATAATTTTATTACTATGGATTTAACAAAAAATCGCCAGTTTTAAAATATATAAAAAAAATTAGTTATAATTATAATTGCATCAAAAATATATATTTGTACTAGTGGACCCGAACCCGGCTGCGCCCGCTTGAACTATGTATACGAATATTTATTAAATTATTTTCAGTTTTCAATAGAGAGAGGCGTTAAGCAATCTCATTTTGGGTGACGTTTTCTAACAATATCGTTGTTTAGCAACGGTCGCATAGCGACGGTTGTTATTAACATGGCGGAATAAATTTCATGTCAAATTAATAAGTATTTTAATATATTGGTATATATAGAAAATATTACAAATATGAGAAAACAAAGTATCCTATGTTCCGAGACCCTCAAGTATCTTTGTATGAGTATTTTATCACAATTAAATTAGCGGTTTGGCCCTGATTGCGTAAAAGACAGACAGACAGACAGACAGAGTTACTTTTGAATTTATAATATAGGTATGGATTAGTATAATATCCTATATTAAAATATTTTCACATTTTAAAAATCAAAAATCTTATATCATTCCAATATATATAGAGAATTCATATAAATTTTAAAGTAACTGAAATTATGTTTGTCTACACCAATTTATTGCAATAAGATGGCACTAACTCACAAGCTTATAGATGGTAAAGCGCTTCCATACATTATACGAAGATTTATACAAAAGCTAGTGATTTAGTTCGTCTCGAATGATCTATGCAGCCATTGAAAGCTGAAACTGATAATATAGAAAATATGGAAAATATATTCTTAATTTTCCTTTTTTTACTAAAAACCATTATACGCATTTCACGAAATTCCCCTTAATTAAAATGTCTAATAGTAAGAATAGACTACGACAGAAATTTCGACATAAATGTCAGACATCAATGTATGTACACTTACACTTGTAGGTACGGTGAGTAGTGTCTAAGTTGTTGTAAGTGTCTAAAAATTATATCTGAGATTTCCACACGGATACTGGTGGTAATGTATTCGGATTCTGGTGGTATTTGTTCGTGGTGTGGTTGTATTCAAAATGTCAAATGTCCCATTTCTTCGCTCTGGTGTCGAGGCAAAGCGTGGTGTTGAGTTCCGCCACTCAACATGCAATGCCCTCAGAATTGGGCAGAAAATGGGGAACGGACACACTAGGTTCCCTCTACCTTGCTATATGCGGAATACTGATTTTTAAAATTTTTTAACTTAATATACTAGATTAACTAGAAGCTGAAAAATATCTATAAAAACCCTATTTTTTTATACATGGCGTATTATAAAAAGTTATTCTACATGATAAGCACATTTTCATGTAACATTAAATAAAAAGGACATGAGGAGTAAAATGAATGGTGAGAAATGTCACAATTTGTAGCCTGTAAATTAATGAATCTACTCTATCTTTTATAGCTCCTTCTATGAAATGAAACTATAAAATGTCGTAATTAAAACGACTAAAATGTTGAATGAAATAATAAAATAAAATGTTAGTAAAGAAATTATTTATAAATCCAAATGTTTTTTACCCTTATAAAAATAAATATGAAGTACGACCACATTTAAAGTCAATATTAGATTAACAAATGAATTTACATAAAAATCTAAATATAAAATATAATACATAGAATTAAAAAGAAATAATTTTCCATAATATTGCAAAATTTGAGTTTTAAATGTTATTTCTGTTTTCCTTTAACAATAGTAACAGCAAGTTAAAGTATCAGGAGACTAAAGTTAATATGAAACAATTTTTCGGTTGTTATTGTTGAATGGAGTTTGAACAAGCCTCTAAATGTGCCTAAAGTGGATATAAATTATGCACTTCATGCTTTTACTTGCACAAAACACCGGTAAAACAGTATAACAGTACGTAATTTTAAAATTTCCTTTTCGTCGTCATTTTAAAAATAGCTTTTTAGTATTTCGTAGTTCTTTTAAAGACTATAACAAATTTAATAATAAATCACTCATTTGGTGGGTAGTTCTATATTTCTTTGCCTTTTGTCTAACCGGACTAGGAAAATATTTTGTCTAAACGTACATGTATATATTAGTATTTTACAGCGTTATAATAACAGAGTCTAATTGTAAATGCGGTGCTAGTGGGCTCTCGGGACAATGATTATGACTAAATTACTCTCATTTCTCCGTTCTAGTAGACACAGCACGGCGTTGAATTCCGCCACTGTGAAAAGTGGGGGACGGAGTGTCTTAATACTAGTAATACTCTATCTACCCTGATATATACAGTAAAATACGTGATGGTAAAAAAGAGAGAGATTTCTCATATCCAATGGATTTAGTTAAGAATATTCTGTCCAGAACGGTCTTAAAAAAAAGGAAAATATTTCTACGATTGTAAATTATTAAAAAAAACGTTGTAACGAGCAAAACTTATATAGATAGGTAATATTTAGAGTAGTATTTTATGAAAATTGTATTTTCATGCGAATTTATTCGTTATTTTAAGCGAGCCCAGGTGGTGCTAACGGGTATTGTTGTTGCGGAAATTGCTGTCGGTTAGGAACTTACAACATGCCCACGTTTTAACTGTAGCAGAATAGCATTGAAAATTAAATTATACACTTCTGGAAGAAAAAAATATAAGAAAAAATTTATTCACCTTATGTTTTTTAAGTATATTTTAAACTATTTTTTTTAAATATCATACCATACTTTCAAAATTTTCAAAATAAGTACTTTTAATGGCGTAGAGTTACATCACTCAACAAGCAATGCCTAGAATTATTCAGCGGAAAGTGAAGAAGGAATGAAGGAAAAATTTTATACATAACTGCTTATTCCCAATATATGTTGACATTGCCTATTTTTGCATTTTTTTTTATTGTGAAAATTTGTGAGGATGGATTTTTGTTCCACTTTCACGTAAAAACTATTAAACGGATTTTCATGTAACTCTACAGTTTTATAGCTTATATCAAAAGAATACATAGGCGAAAACGCACGTAAACATAGTATATAATTTGGGCTATAATATAACAATAATCTAAAGCGGGCGAAGCCGCGTTTAATTCGCTAGTTAATAAGAAGCATTCATAACAACATTTAATCCACAAAAGTGGTAAAACAATGGTAAGAATAATATTTCAGTATCCACTAACTACTTCCATCAGCAAATGATACTGAATCCATTATTTTTGTCCACAAACAGCCATACAAATGAAGAAAGTCCATTAAAACAATAGACCGCTTAGACAAATTGATAGTGAGGCAAATGGAAAGGCACCGCCCTGGACTTCAGAACTTAATGACCTCAGTCAGGAGGTATGACGGCGCATTAACCAACAATAGCCTGAACTGCGAAGAGAAACTGCACCTCACGTAGCCCTTTATCCACCGCAGTAAACAAAAACATCTAAACTAAAAGCTTCCACATTGATTCACATTGTGGCCGTATCAGTTATAACTGTTAGAGTCGTTATATGAATTATTACTCGAGTAATTGTACTGTCGGTTTTCTGTTGCAAGAATTGATAATATAGATATACTAGCGGACGCGCGCAGCTTCGCTTGCTTATTTAGGAGTGAATTCTAATAAACCACGAAACATGTGTTCAATGAAATATTTTTAAGGGTCTAAATTTCAAATTTTATAAAAATCGGTGGCGATTTAAAGATTTTTCCATACAAACTTTCAACCCCTTATTTGCACCCTTAAGGGGTGAATTCTAGAAAACCATGAAACACATGTTCAATTAAATATTTTTAAGAGTCTTAATTTTAATTTTTTTAATAATCGGTGGCGTTTTAAAGATTTTTCCATACAAACTTTCAACCCCTTATTAGCACCTTTAAGGGAAGAATTCTAGAAAACCATGAAATATATGTTTAATTATATACGTTTAAGAGTCTGAATTTCAAATTTTATGAAAATTGGTGACGATTTAAAAAAAACCTATACAAACTTTCAACCCCTTATTTGCACCCTTAGTGGGATAATTCTAGAAAACGATGAAACACGTGTTCAATTAAATACTTTTAAAAATCTAAATTTCAAATTTTATAAAAATCGTTGCCGATTTAAATTTTTTTCCATACAAACTTTGAACCCCTATTTCACCCCTCTAGGGTTAAAATTTTTCAAAATCCCTTCTTAGTGGATGTCCAGATTACGAAAGTAAACTTTTGTCCAAATTTCACGTTTCTACGCACAGCGGTTACGGCTGTGCGCGCGTCTTACCTCAGTCAGTGAGGACAAGTCCTTTTATATATATAGATTATCAGTAACGTACTCGTACGTACGTGAGGCAGAATGTTCCTTTATCTATAGCGTAATAAAAGTTATATATGGCAACAACCTATTTGCTGTATATTAATGGCGAGTAAGAAATTGGACAAATTAGCATTATTACTGTTATACAGATGGTTTGGTCCTCAATATGTGTTCGAATACCTTGTTTTTAAATTATATTCAATTTAGTTGAGGATAAAAGATATTTATTTTAAGTATTTACCATTTGAAGAAATGAAATATTTAACATTTTCTTTTTCTCAGTCTGGCAATGTCTCGAGAATTCATCAGAAAGTGAGGAACAGGAACGGAGTGTCTTAAAGCTATGTTCCCAGATTTATCTTACCTACCTTACTATGTACTGGATACAGCGTGAAGTAAAAAAAAATATCTCCTAGCGTGACCAAAACAGGAGCTTCTGCTTATGATTTTACTGAGGTGACGAGAAAGCATCAAACCATGCATGAACCTAAAAAATAAAAAATTATGTAGTTCTTAATAATTATACCACTGTTTTTGTTTATATACCTCGTAATTTACATACACATATAGGCATATCTAAAAATAACTTATTAAGTATTTTGCGAAATAATTACAAAATTGGTAGGAATATAATTATTTATAAATCTCGTTTTAAACTGATGTCGACTTGTATAATGGTACGAATAGACAACGACAGAAATTCCATAAATGTCAGACACTATTGTATGTAGTGTTTACACATGCACAGATTTTTTATATCTAAGTTAAGACTTGCCACTTGACACTTGCCACTTGACACTTGCAAGAGTTGACATTTGCCAATTGATAAGTCAATTGGCAAGTGTACAGAAATTGTATTGAAAATGTCAAAGGTGTTCGAAAACATTTTAACTAGACTAGACACTTGATCATCTTCATACAGTGGCTGATGCGATTATAGAGACACTCGTATTCATACAGAGACACTCGATCTATACACTAAGTGTATCGTGTGTCGCAGTCCGTACCTTAATATAGGCTTTAGGCTTTTAGATTCCTCCGTATTGGAAACTCTTGCATGCTATTTTGGACTTTGGCCGAGGAATTTCCAAACTTGATATATGAAGACGGATTTAAGATCCTTACGTTAGTTACTTGTAAGTTGAGGGAGTAAAGTTCGAAATTGGGACAAAATTTTAGTTTTAATTTACCAGATAATAAACGACAAATATATTTATTGTATATACGGATATCTAACGAAGAGACGAAGATAACTAATAACGTATAAAAACTTATTATTTAGTATTTAAAGAATCTTAGTTTATATAACACTATTTTATAGTCTTATAGGAAACAAATATAGTATGTGAGACATAACAGAGCCATGCTTTTATAGGAAATTGAAGAAAACACGACAGGATGTTCGTAGCGAATGCTGAATCTATTAACAGTAGGTACGGTACGGGCTAGCATGTCAGTCAGGTAATTTGTGGAGGAATTTCATATATCGGCACAATTTTTAGGAGATAGCGGTCAATTGGATAAATAACCTCATTCTTATTATTAGCTTAAACTTACTTGATAAATAGTCTATTTATGCCGAGTATTTCGTATATTACTAAAAATGTTTTAGTAACCAAATAATTTTTATTTCAAAGATGAATTTCTAAACTGAAATTCCAATATAAAATTATTTCTCGTAAATAATGAACTTTTCAATAATCACTGTTTACAAGGAAGTATTTAATGAAATCAAAAAAGAGCAACTGTTGAGTTTCTTGCCGGCTCTTCTCAACAGAACTGCCTTCCGAACCGGTGGTAGCTTTTTGCTTATATATTCATTCGACGATTCAAAAGTTGAATTTGAAAACTCTTGATATACCTTTACTACTTTTTTAAAAAATATAAACATTGAATAAATTTAGTCTATCTATCTAGATTTATTCCTACATCTCTATAAACATCTGGCTTTAACAAGTACTTAGGTAGGTACAGGTTTACATCTCGTTCAAGACTAAAGTCTATACTAGGTACCAGCTCGCTAAGTGCTGCGGTGCAGAAAGCCGCAGGCGTTAGGAGACGACAACATGTAGTGCATCCAACGCTTCGCACACTTCGACAAAATTGAATCCCTGTCGACGCCAATATGCGCACGTGGAAATTAGTCTATGAATATGATCGCCTTTGTAGCTTTTATGAAGGTAAATTCATTTAGAACCTCTTAGTTAGGTTAGTCTTATGTAAAATCTAATGGATGTACAAAAATAATATAGATTAATTATTATTTGTTTGTTCTTGTAAATTTTAATCATATAATATTTCCTTTTTATGCAAGCACAAGCTTTCAGGATAACAGAATTTCATCATCGCTCTGGTTGTGGATTCGATTCACACTTGGAGGAGTGAATTATGATTTATAAATATTTTAATTTCTTTGCTCTGGTACCAAGACAAAAGAGTGGCGTTTAGTTCCGCCACTCAACACGTAATACCTCGAAAATTTGACGGAGAGTGGAGAATGGAATGAGGGATATAGCATGAAGTTGAAAAAGAAAAGAAAAAAATACATATAACTTTCTTTGTTTTGGTCATCATTTGATATATTTTGATGCATAAAAATCAAAAGTAATATATAAAACAGTAAATATAGTTAGATTCATACAAAACAGCGTAAAATTGAATTTCCTACAAATTTAAGTGTACATTAACTTATTAAAGGCATAGTTAAGTACTGCCATAAATTATTTACCAGTGCCTATTTCCCGCAATCAATATATTTTAGTCTTAATTGAACCTGGGACCCTTTAATTAGAATCAACGGTTAATGGAAAATCCAGCTTCTTTACTGCTGAATAATCATGGTAATAGTTTCGTTGAATATATACACATCAACTATATTAATTAGCCTTCTATTTAAACCAAGTTTTAGAATTTCAGTGGATGCGAAATTTATCAAGACGTCTGGTAGAAAGGTCTATTATACTAGTTTATTTTGGAACGTAAAGGTGACATTTTGCGTAGGAAAAGTGTTTTAAATTATATACTATCTTTGTTCTCTTTTTTTAGTAAAACATAATTTTTGTGTCAAAATACATATTTGTAGTAGTTGGTCTAATATTAGATTCACTCTGTATCCCATATAGAAGAGAATAGAGGGAACCTGGGAACCTAGTGTTAAAACTAATAAAGGATAATACTCGCGAACGTTTAATGGTTAATTGTACTATTTGTGGGTTAATATCCTGCTATCGAAGTACAAATTTATATTTAAAATATTATCCGTTTATTTTTGGGTAAGTGAGAATATATAACAACTTCTTTATAAAAGACATTTTAAACAAAAAATATTATATCACTACTAAAATCGCATTGGAAGAACAATTACTTCTCTTAAACGCTTCCATTCTCTTCTCATTATATTTCTACGACAATGTTAGAAAACAATCCTTCTATTTCCACTGAAACTAAAGTTTCTTTCTGCTTTCTATTGTAAATCACTTCCGCAATTTATGTTTTTTCCTAGAAATAATAACTTACGTTGTTTTTATGCAAGCACAATCGCTTTCAGGAAAACAGAATTCCATCATCGCTGTGATTGTTTATTTTTCTTATGGGATTACGTCATAACGCTTTTATTATAATGGAATAATAAAAAAATCGGTTAAGCGTGAGTTGGACACGTCATATAAATATGAAGCTATTAGTAGCTCCGTCCTCCACCTCAGACCTCGGGTGATCTTCGAAAACAAAGTATCAAAGATACTGGAGAAAGGTCATGTAAAAAGCATGAGGATCTCCCGGAGTACCCCGAAGCATGAGGACCCTCTCTGACAACCCCGCTAGGGATAAAGCGTGAAGCTATGTATGTATGTATATTAATATGAACGTCTCTGATTTTTTAAGTAAGTTAACTTACTACATAAATATAGTAGAAGGAACCTAATGTTAAACATATTTAACATTAGGTTCCCTCTACTATATTTGTAACCCCTTTACGCAAATTTTATAGTATTTTGTAATAGCTGTAAGTACTTTTATTAGGGCCAATGAAAACTATATTTTTCCTTCATTCCCACAAAGGTCCCATAACGAAGTGGAATAGCCAAATAAGAAGGTCTTAATGTCGCTGTTAGCTGAGAATTCTCCCTTGTGAATGCTGGGTCATTAGCGCTGTGTTATTGCGAATTACCAACGGGGACCTTACTTATAGACTGTTCGTTATTGTAATTTTTTTTTTCTCGCAGTATCCTGCATGTAGCAGGATATGTAGAAGGATCCTAGTATTAAAACACTCCGCTTCCTATTTTAGCTCAGTGGCGGAACTCAAAGCTGCGCTTTGTCTCGACACTAGAGCAATAAAATATTACATATTTAATTTCCTCGATTGGGAATGAGGTACTAATTATATTTATTGAATATGACTAAAAATTAAATAAAACAATATTTACTGAAAAATCATAATTTTCATCACTATATTGAAAAAATATATCATAAACAAATATTAGTAGCCAAAATAATCGAGTTTTACTATAATAAGCTATAAAAATATAACGAAAACATTCAAATACTAAGTACCTGAATAAAAATAATCTGGAAAACTATCAAGTAACAGACGGTATTCCAAGTATTCCATCTTTTGTGAATGTCCCTATGAAGGCAGGACCCGAAACGGTTCGCAGGATGTCGTGTTTGATCTAAATTTTCCGTATATGTTGATACTTTGAGCTCTATATGATATTCTACGAAATGGATTCTGTTTACATACACAGCTAATACCATATTCATATTAGGTATATATAATATGAATTTTAAAGGACATTGTAAAAGATATTTTTTTACTATTACTTAGACTGAGTTAATATTACTTAGGAAACATGATTAATTAATATTAATTACTTCATCATCATCATCATCATCATCAGCCTGTCCTCGTCCACTGCTGGACCTATCCAAAGGCACACCACTGAGCTCTTCAGCTCTTCGCACTTACTTATTTAAATATTTTTCTCTGATAAAGAAATATACAGATTGTAAACAGACAACAAAAGTTAGTGCATTTTTTCTTACCATTTAAAATTTAACCTATATTAAATACTAGCGGCCCGCCCGCGGCTTCGCCTGCGTGACGTAGTTCACGGTTATTATTAATTTCTGTCTCCATGAGTACCTACGTCCTATAAGTGACGTCCATGCAAAATTTGAGACTCCTAGCATTTGTAGTAACGAAGTTTCATACAAACTTTCAACCCCAAAAACAACCCCTTAGAAGTCGAATATTGCAAATTCCCGTCTTAGCGAGCACCTACGTCCTATAAATAACTCCTATGCAAAATTTGGGATTCCTAGCACATGTAGTTTCTGAGGTTTCGTGATGATTGAGTGACCTTTCGATTTTATATATATAGACTATTAAAAGCTGAAGAAAAAAAAATTTTTTTCTCCATTTTACAATCTTTTTACTGTATTAGTATATTAATATTATAATAGGCCCAATTTTGTATTACTCAAACGAAAAAATAAACTTTTAAAAATTTGATTAAAACCTTTAGTAGAGTGTTAATTTTTAAAAGCTAACAAAGCCCTTAGAATCCATCAGGCATGTCGCCGATCTTATTTAGATAAGTAGCCGTCGAAAGCTGGCCCACTTAGCGCCTGACTGATTACTGGTAATGAATGTCTCACTTTAATCTTTACGCAGCCTTCTAACTACAATGGTGCCTTGTCCACAATTTTAATACTGTTTTTGTTTATTTATAAGAGACTTAAAATAAAGAAAAAAATAATAATAAATTTATTTTTTTAACGAGGCTCTCGTAGCGCAGGGGCCTAGTGTGTGAATGTAGTGCGACGGTTGTGAGTTCGATCTCACGACTCACGAGAAGACAATCGCCTTACTTTTTTATTAGATGATGACTATATAAACCAAATATAAATCTACATAATTATTAAAACAAATTACACAAAATACACTTTCCTTGTAGCCTATAAAATTTGAAGGTTACCCTCGATTTCCCTGGGATTTCATCACAAGATCCTGATTTGACGGCAATGATTTGCAAAGAACAAAATTCTTGCAAATAAACCAACAATTTTAAAAATTGGCTTACATATGATGGATATATATAGAAAAACTTGAAAGTAGAGCCTCTCCTTTTTTGAGATCGGTTAATTAAATAAACGTTCATGTCAAATACAATACAGTTTTATTTTTATAATAATTATTATAAAAATAAATTATTTTAAAAAGAAACATGTACAACGATTTAAAGGAACACGCGAACAAATTATTAAAATTATTCATAATATTAATACTAAAATTAATTCTAGGTACAAATCAGTAAACGAGTACGAGTAGTGCCGAGCGCTATAAATTCAATTTGTAGGGGGTGCGTGTTAAGCAAGCATTGGCGCTTAAATAAATTAAAGTGCCATCGACGCTACCAAATTTAGAGTGCTCGAATGTCACCGCAACAAACGTAAAGCTTTATTTACTGCTTCCATTTAATCATTTGGTAAATTACATGCACTCGATATTTCCGGTGGCGTAAATCATAATAATATTCAATTACTTGATGCTTGCTGTCTATACTGTAATGTATGTATTTATTTATTTTAGAATGAGTAGAGGTAACCTGGAGACATAGTGTTAAGATACTCTGCTCTCGTTAAGATACTTTCTTTTACCAATTTCCGCAAAATTTTTGAGGGATTGTGTGTTCAATACGTGGGGATCGAACCCACAACCATTCACATACACACTTGTGCCAAAGGTGCAGTAAAAAATGAAAAAAACAAGTTCTTTTGTACTTATCACTTAATCACCATGCTGGATTAGAATATGCATATTTGTTACAAGTATTTTATATTCTAAATGTAATATGAAATTTATGATTAAAATGGCAAGTGTAATTGAGATAATATTCAATTCAAATATTGTATTTTTTTATAAAAAAAAAACACTATTTACATGTGTAGTGAAACTATATTTAAATATAATAATATTTCAATATTTGTAGTTTTGCCAAACGTAAACTTTTTTTATAAGCTCATCGTTAAAGCCACAAAGCTTTCAATTAGAATTTGAGCTTCAATTTTCATACATCTATACATATAAATAGAATGGACGTGTCTGTCTGTGATTTTTAAACAACCGTATTTTTTAAGTATAACAATAAAAAATTAAAATGTTATCTGTCTTTCTGTTGTTGTTTGAACAGCTGAACAGATGATTATGAGATTTTCACTGATAGATAAAAATGATTGTAGGGCCTACATATATAGGCTTCTTTTTAATCCAGAATTCTCGCGGGATTGCCTCGAGATCGATATAGCCACAACTATACATAACCGTACTAAAATATTCAACTATTTTTATAAAACATTGAAATTATCTATTATTAAATAAATATTCGTATATTTTAAGCGGACGAAGGCGCGCTGCGTCCGCTAGTATTCAATGAAAATGTTATCAGTGCACAATTAGTCATTTTCCAATTTCAATGTTGAAAGTTAAAATGCTATTACGATTTTCATTCTAACATCTAGATTACTTTTTATCTAGAAGCGATGTTATTTAATAGACTTTGAGCTTTGACCACAGGACCACAACCGTGTAACACGACAATTGTGGTTCCGATCACCACTAGGGGGAATTAATTATTACTTACTTACTTAGATCTATATACCTCTTTCGCCTCGTCCACTGTTCTCAACCTCTTCATACATGACCTCCGAGGGGTTCTCATGCTTTTCTTCTCACGTGACCTTCCTCCAGTATGTTTGATACTGTTTTTTCGAAAGTCAACCGAGATGTCAACAAGCAATGCCCCGAAAATTCGACAGAAGATGAGGAATAGAATGTCTTAACACTAAATTCTCTCTGCCTCTCCTTGCTAAATGCGAGATACAGCGTGAAGCTGAAAAAAGCTTTATTTTATAAAAACTTAATATAATCATAAAATGTAATCATTTAAAATATAATAATTTATTTAACCATCCCATTTTCTACTTGAGCTTCTCCAAACAATAAATCCAAACAAAATTATCCTTTTAAAATATTGTCTAACCAAAATATTTGTTTGCTTTTATCTAAAATGATAAGGTTCCTCGCCTCCCACCCGCGGGTGCCCATTTTAGTCGCAGACGTCTACTCAGGCAATTCAGCCTGAGCCTTTGTTATCGTTGCGTGAATAACGCAGGTAACGGCCGCAGTAACGGCGTACGTGCCCCGACATTCATTAGAACTGGCTAATTAAACCAGCCGTTGAGATTCCAACGAATTTGCCTCTAAGATACCACTTTCTTTGCAATTCTTAGGTGAACGTTTTATGAAACGGTGCCAGCTTTAAGTCTTTGCTGGAACTTGAATAATTTAGGAGGATATTTACGGTGTTTTAGGTCTGATTTCGAGCGTAACTCTATGTTAACTTTATGGGAGGTCTGTTCTAAGGAACTTAAGAAATAAGAACTTGGAAAGTTTAAAATATTATGAGAACGTTAATAACGTAGTTAATTATAACTCTAAAATTAATAAAATACATTTTATAATTATAAAGTGTTAAAATATAATATTAAATCAGCTTTACGCTGTATTCGAAAGAAAAGAAAATGTTTTAAAAGAAAATGTTTATTATTTTATAACGTATGAAGAAAATAATGGTTTCTAATATTTCCCTTAAACTTAAGATTTTACTTTATTTTTTTTTACTTTTTTTAAACAATCTTAACTTTATAAAATTTGGTTAAATTTATCGAAATAAATGACATATTCCTAATAAATTACTACTGGACTGTGAAAGTGACTACAGTGAATCAAACGTCCCCCGGCGTCGAATATACATAAAACAAAGCCTTTCATTTACTTCTCTAACAACATGCATGTTGCATTTGAAACTCGAAATACTGACTCTCTGAACTAATACTGTACAATTGAGTCTATAGTTTTTATTTGTATTTTACCCTCTACAACCAAAAAAGAACTATAATTTTTTTACTAGTGAACCAAAAGTTAAAATGAATTAACTGATACACTAAGCAATCGTGGACGAATTTCATCATCCAGTTAATTTTATTCTAAATGATAAGGAAATTAGATAAAATTTAAATTATATTTACGTAATATCCTCAAAGCACTCTGTTTAACTAACTAGGAACGAACTCCTTTTAGAAGGGTACCTCGCTGTTATGATTATGCTTTGGATGAAAGTTAAACTTCTATTGAAAAGTTTGCTTATTAAATAAATTTGCAAAACATCATGTATTTTTACTGGAAACTAAAATTTTATTAATAAATTTTAAATACTAGCACAGCCATTGTTATCTTCGAAGCAATTTATACTTATTATTCATTAATTTCAATGGAAAACAGAAAACTAACTATACATTAGTATATTATTTAGAATGCAAAGAAAGATATTTAGCTCGTAACGTGGGATTGACAAAATATATAAAGAAAACCGGACAGCTAAATATCTTTAATCAGTTTTAAATTTACCCTTTCCTCTTCTGTTCGATAACTTTTATTAGAAGTTGGTAAAACCATATATTTTGTCACAACATTAACTGGACCTGGACTTGCCTGGCTTCGTAAAATAACACAATTTTACCAAGCGATTAATAAATATCAATTTACAAAATAAACAAGTCATATAAAATAATATAAATAAAAGTAACACAATTTGGACTACGCCAGTGAACTTCATGGGTGCCCTTAATCGTCAATAGACGCGAAACACTTGAAGTCAACTGACCGAGGTTCCATTATGTCCTCGTTATCCTCTGCACGCTCCACTCCAAATGATGACCCAATTTTATGATGTTAAATTTTATCAGAGTTATAATGTAGGTTATAGTAATAATTTTACATGGGCTGTCAACATCTCGTGTTTATTTTTTTCGACTTAAATGATTTAAACTTTACCGACCGATAAATATTATTTTATATGTTTTTTTTATAATATAGAACGAAATATAATCTATAAACATATTAAAAGTATGACTGAAAGACTGACTGATTAAACTTAAAAAACGACTGAAATAAGTACATCTTAAGTCGGTACAACTTTCTTTGAACTTAAATTCTCTAAATTATCTCAAAAGAAGGCAAATTGTAATTGGCAATTGCCCTAGAATAGCTTACAATTGGACCCTACCCTGCTACGCCACGATGACATCATTTTAAAATATAATGTATATTTATGGTGTCAATATAATATACAATTAAATATACGAAGAAAATTATTTAATTTAAACCCCTATATGTATTGATGAAACAAACAAACAAAATTAATATATTAAGAATCGTAATATATAATTACTTCCCTTCGATTTTGTGTACAAGCAATGTTGCGCTGAATAATTTCTATTATAACGAAGCTACGAAAATATAGAATTGGATATGAACACTACATAACAAATCATAGATATTATATAAAAATTAAAATGTATGGGATTATTGGTAGATTTTTTATTCAGCTTCACTCTGTATCCCGCACTCGGCAGGGTAGGCAGAAGATAGAGAATTTCCGCCGAATTTATCGAGAAATTATGTGCTCAACTCACTGAAGAAGAGAGAAGAAATGAAAATATTAACCAGTTATTATTCCTTTCTTCGAATTGGGATCGGACTCACAACCTCAACCTGTGTCCCTCGTCACAACAGCCTCTGGATTTAATTAAATTCAATTTTAGTTTTATGATAAAAAATACATATATATAAAACTCCTCTGTTACTGAGTAGTGTGCATATGTTGACTACAATAGACAACGCCCACCAGAAACTCCAGTAAAATTTGCCTTTAATAAGCATTTTTTCCCTTTAATAGATTCCGATTATTATATTAATAATATTAGTTACAAATTAAAAACTAAAAACAATATCCAAAAGCGACAATTTAGAATTATAATTCCCCAACCTATCTTATATTCAAAACAAGCAAGGCGTAATTAAACGCTTCAAGTGACAACAAAATGTTACGCTATCCGTTGCAAATTAAATTAGCACTCGAGACTTGTTCTACGTAAACACTCCGGCCGGGGTCCTCAAACTGTCGACTTGTTTGTTGAATCAACGGAATTTAATTCCCTTATTGTCCCCAAGGTTCCGTTGGCCTTATAAAAGTTTTCACGAAATTTGGTTTCTACAATGGAAGTTAAATTATCATATAGATGTGTTGAACAGCATTTGTTGCGTTTGCGGGTGGGTGGCTATTACCAAATCGATCCACATTCGCCAACTTTGCATAAACGGTTACACGATATTTACATGAGAATAACACTTGTATGGATTATAGTATATACCGTGCAGCAGGCGATAAAGCTTTATGAGGTAACGGCGATATCAAATTATAGATGCTTTGGCTTTTTTTAACTAAATTTTCATTTCGGTTGCTAATTTTCATTTCGGTTGTTAATTTTTGACGGATATTTAAAGCATGATGTAAATATAATTCTTTTAATATTTACAGTAGATACCTACAGTAAAAACGTATTATAAAAAATATATATATTTTATTTATCACAACGTAGCACTTACGTAATTGAGTAATCAATGTTTCGGCTTGGTTTCAAAACAACATTACAAATTATTAAGACCCATAGCAGCAACTCCAGATAATTTGCAAGGGCTTATATCTTGTAAACATTATTTATTTTACTATCGACTTACAATTCTATTTTCTATTCTTCCACTAATACGCTGATGCGGAAGATACTTTTAAATAAAGAAGTAATGATTCATCATAGACTGTATTTAGAAAATTAGATAAAAAGATCTTTTGAACTAACAATCTTTGAATATACAGCCAGACACTTTTTGAACGTTAGAGGTAGTGCATTATTTTCGCAAAAAACATAAAAAACAGTTCCATTTTTCTTCAGCTTCACTCTTTACTCAAATAGCAGCGCATGCAGAGAAAAACTAGTGTTAAGATACTCCGTTTCCGAGGCATTGCGTATTCAGTAGCAAAATTTACCAGAGCGAAGAAATGAAATTATTCATAAACAATAATTCATTGTCTCGAGAATCGGGAATCAAACTCATACCCTAAAAAGCTACACCATATTAAACTGGAAAATGAACTTTTTTTATTTTCATTTATTCATATTTAAGGTTCGTAATAACATGGACAAGGTTATGGGGACACTTTTCTTATTTTTGACTCACACCGACTCGATCTACAAGCAACTAGTATTATGGATTAAAGCTGACTACGTTGAAGAGCTTTTAGATATAATGAAAGGTGGTATTTATAATTTACTTTGTGCCAAGTTAAATCAAATAACATCTATTTTAAAAAATACGTAAATTTAGCTTCACGCTCTATCAGCTTCACGCTGTATCCCGCACACAGTAGGATAGGCAGAGGGAACCTAGTGTCAAGAAACTCCGTTCCCCACTTCCTGTCGAATTCTGGAGGTTTTGCGTTTAGCTAAAGTTTAAATTGCGCTCTATGCTCTATGCTATAAGCTCTATAAATATCATAATTATAATCCTGATAAAAACAATTAACAATTAAAATAATAAAAAAAAATCGTGTAAAATTTTTAAATTCCATCTTGTATAAAATAACAATCGATTGATTTTATTTATATTTAATTTAAAATGTATACACTGTCTTGTCTTGTTTACATCTTTCATTTCCAAAGGTAGAAATAGGTACAATAAGATAGAATGAGAAATAATGGGTTATTTAATAAGTTTATGTAAATTATTATTGAATTTAAATTTAAATACAATAAATAATAAACACTATTTGATTTTAGGTCCGCTTTTCAACCAAGGAGAAGACGATCACAAGGCGTATTTGCTTCAAGCAGCTTATACTAGCACATTTCTACTAAATACAGATAATTGTTTAGCTCTGGCCACTTGTTTTCTGTGGACGTTGCTACCGTTTGTATTGCATTTACAAGGGAAGTCAGTGGAGTTTGCAATCTGGTTGCCCTTTGACGTCAACCTCGACCCTATGTAAATATTAATTAGTATATTTAATAATGCTTGTATATCAAAATGTGAAAAGAATATTAGACTTACAAACATTTTAAGTGGGGAACGGAGTGACACTAGGTTCCCTCTGCATACCCTGCTGTGTGCGGGATACAGCGTGAAGCTGATTTTTTTTAAGATTTTAAGAATTTATCATCTTCTCTCAGACTCAGTTTTTTTTATTTAATAGGTTTTATTTCTTATTAATCTACGTTTGGTTTACAACATCATGGCTTGCATTTTGTAATACCACCATGGACGTTATGGTGTCCTTTCTCTTTGGGCAATGTAAGACTCAACTGAGTATAGTAAGGTAAGATTTTGATTATACGAGTAAATAAATTATTGTATTTCCCATGGTGAAATTATATATTGTTTTATATAAACATATAAATTAAATAATTGTAATTTTAAAATAATCGTCTTATTTACAATATGTACATAATTATTTTCACAATAGTAAAACACAAATAAACATTTTTTTTTTGTCTGTATGTCTTCCTGTTGGTTCGGGCTAATCTTCGGAATAGCTGAATCAACTTTTATGGAACTTTCACTGATGATTGAAGGGGTTGCGTAGCAACTTATAGGCCTTTTTATCCAAGAATTCCCGCAGTAAAAATAAATGGACGTGGAAATAAATTAAAAAATACAATAAATGTTTTTATAAAAACAGGAATATGGGGAAAGGGGGCATTGTACTATACATTGATAAGAAATCTACATAAAACATCTTACTAATATTATAAATCTGAAAGTTTGTGTAATACTTTCACACAAATATGTACCTCCTACTGAACGGATTTGGACGAAAGTTACAGTAATGAGATTTATGTAACGTAATAAGTTTAAGCAGACGAACCCACGCGCAGGTGGCTAGTTAATTAATATATAAAACACAAATTTTATGAAAAGTAATAAAAATATAATATTTCATTTTAGAAACGACCTCTTAAATTTAACTAAGAGAAGCCAAGAGGAACATTTAAGAACTGGGGAGTCTTGCACAGATATAATAAGCAGACGTTTTAGAAAGATATTACAGCATCACGTTCAGATAGTGTAGTAAGTCCAAATAAGATTGTTCTAAATTAAGTTATAAATAAGTAGCGCCAAGAATATATATAGTGGCATTTACCCTTATAAAATCATGTATAGAAATGGATATTTCTTTATAAAAAGGTTTTATAATTACTTCTTTAATCTCAGCTAATTTTTATTAAGATTACCTACTAGATACATTTACAAATCTCTTATAAAATTATACATTAATAATTTAATTTTAAATAATTATATAATTTAATTTTAAATTAGGCTAAGGCTTTACCTTTAAATTCCAATTATTGTAAATACAATACAAATATGTGGAGATATCCAAAATAATGTAAATTCTATATAAAACTCTTTGTGGTGTGATATACACCACAATTAATCGTTGCTTGTTGACCGAACAACGATGCTATAAATTATAATTCCAATATAATTTTCCCACTGACCACGCATAGAACTTTAAAAATATATCGTTTTACTTTAAAATATTTTATATTTTTGGTTTAAAACATGTTATATAATAAATTAAAATTGTTTTTGTTTACTTTATATTAGTCAAATATTTAAAAAGCAGTAGCAATAATAGTTGCACATTTTTTATCATATGTAAATTCAATTGATTGTCAAAAGTTAATGAAACAGGTGTCCATTGGCCTTATATCATACAAAAAAAATAAAATATATATATTTGTAATATTTATTTAAATTAATATATTATTATAGTTTCATACAAAAAGTTGAAGATATATTTAGCACTGCAATTGCCTACCAGTTTCTAATAAGCGGATGGATTATATGTACGTCGGTGTATAGAATGGTCGACGTAAGTACCTATGCATTTGATGAAAGCTTTTATATTTTCATAGTCTTTAAGCCTCTATTCAAAGTTTCATCTATCTAGACTGAGAACTCAAATAGCTAAAAAGGAAATATGCAATAAATCGGCCGTTCTTTCGTTATATACGAAGCGTAAGTTATTTTTTATTTTTATTTTTTTGATTTATTGAGGTAAACTAACAATATCACAATAACATAATTTATATATAATATAATTTATACATATAATAATTGTGAAATCAACATCGTTTACCATAGATATAATAAATAAGTTTTAAAAGTTGAGAGTCGATTGTACATTATAATTCTGTACAATTTATTAAGTGCCATCAGTAAGTAGTTAGTTATAGATAGTTTAGAAAATGTATAAATAATTGTAAACGTAGCGAGATTCGAACCTGCCTACCCTGCCTTCTCTTAGTGCTTTGTGCAGGATACAGTGTGAAGCTGATTTATTTTATTTTATATAAATCAAGATTTTATTATTTTTTTTAAAGATGAGTCCAGCATCCGTTCAATTTCTGTCTATGGTGTTATATATTTCTTGTATATTGATCCAGATATTTATGTATTGTTACTATGGAAATGAAGTTACGATAGAGGTATTTTCTTTGTTAATTCCTAAGCATAAGATAACAAATCTGAGGCCAGTTAAGGCGCAGGAGCACATGTGTGTAACTAACGTAAATGCTAGTTATGGGTTCCTCACTCGAGGGAATGAAGTATTTATTTAAATCTACATTGGCATTTCTTCGCTTTGGTGTTGAGATGCATCCAGAACTCGGCGGAAAATAGGGAACGGAGTATCTTAGAACCAGTGTGAGGGATTAAGCGTGAAGCTGATTTATTTAAGATAACGAAGCTCATAAGACGATAATTAAATTTGATGTTTCAGAGTGAGAATCTTACAGGATCTGCTTATTCGATGAATTGGCTAGAGATAAATTTAAAGCTTCGACGTCATGTTATTTTATTTATGGAAAGAATAAAAAGACCAATACAGCCATTAGCAGGTCGCATTATTCCATTGTCGAATAACACGTTTGTTTCGGTGAGAAAGAAAATATAATTACCTACATGAATTATTATTGGATAGAGTTCTAACATAACATTTAAATATAAGTAATAATAATTTTTACAGATTGTCAAAAATTCGTACACGTTCTATGCATTGCTGAAGAATACGAACGAATAACTTAAACACGAAAAACTATATCTTCATTGGTTGTTAATGTAAATAAAAAAATACATTATTCGTTTAGTAGAGAAAATTTTATATTATTTTCTTTTTTAAACTAAAAGTGACAAAATATAGCTTATGAAAACCAAGGCGCCTAACAGTAAATAAATATTGTAGTATGTACCTACCTGTATAAAATTATCTTGCATTCCGATAATTTAAAAAATATTTATCATCCGCAAAGTGCAAGCATAAATTAAAAAATATCTATAAACAGAAAACTTTGTAATTTTTCTACTTCATAATTCTTACTTAAATAAAGTTCTACGCACCTACGCTAATACGTTTTTTTGCTTTTTAAGTCTATTATTTTTTTTTATTTAACCACAAATATATAGTATAGAAATAAAAAAAATATCCGCAATAATTGTCACCTTTCATTATATTAAGAAAACATGATACCTTAGGTATAGAAGATCGATATTTGTACACATTTATTTAATTAGATAATTTAATCGTGTTAAATTATAATTTAAATGAGTATTAGTATTTAGAAAACAGATTTAACAAAGACTCAATATCATGGATTAATTATTTCACTTAAAAAAAAAGATGATTTCTTTCACCAGTCATAAATAAAATTAACAAAAATAGTTTAATTATAATTTAAAAAACTTTTCCAGCTTTGTGTCTATTCACCCCAGTTAACTAGTATCGCACTTTGCTCATAACATATATTATCTGTTTCAAATAATTTACTTTATGTAATCTGTATGATACTGTCAATACTTGAATAAAATTTGGTACCTATCTATGTCATAGAAAAAAGCATTTTGTCAATAATGCGATATTAGCCCAGTGTACCGTTAATCTTGGATAATATACAATAAAACTTTACGGCGAATTAAATTTTCATAAATATTTAATCATGTTCCAATATATTTTAACGTTAGTATTATTTAATACGTATTATCTCAGTTTCGGATTACCCATGCCAGCGAAGGTAGACCATATACCCGTAGGAAATAAATTACAAGCTCTTGCGCAAACATGTGAAAATGTAGTTATTTCTAGTCTGATTAAAAGCCAAGTTCAACGTTGCAATGTTAGTTCTCCATTGGATATATATCTGGAGCCCAAATGCTTAATGTTCTTTGATATTAATAAGCAACTTTGTGAAACATTTGATAAATCCAAATATGATATACAAAGTGATTATTCATCTAAAATGAAAGAAGCACAAAATGTCCAAAGCTTATGTGAGCAAGCTGTATCATGGAAACCCAAATATCTACAGGAATACCCAGAGTTAGATCTGGAAAAAGTGTTTCAAACTGAAGTTATATGTGTAAAAATGTGTGCCACTAAAGAAAATCTCCTAAGTGTAGATGTCAATTTCTTTTGTAAATATTACAAGTGGGGGTCTGAAGCGATTAAAAATGTTACAGCACCACTAGCACAAATAAACAATGAAAAGGATACTGGGACTAAAACAGTAGAACCAGTAGTAAATCAAAATAATAAGGCTAATGTTGACATTTTACCATCTCTGAATAAAATTGATAGCAGCACACCATCTAAAAATGACAGTGAAGTTAAACAATTGGAAGAGAAACCTTTAAAAATAGAAAGTACTAAATCAAATATTCCGAATGCAGATGCCACTACAATTATTAATCATAGTTCAACCAATGGCATACAACAACAAAAGGCAGACGTAGATAATCCTGTTAAAACTGAGCAATCTGCAGCTCCAATTGTGCCAGCTGTTAAAAGTGAAATTGAAAAACCAATATTAGAGTCTGAAGAGAAAGATAGTAAAAAAAATAATGACATAAAAGATAAAGATACTGTTATTGATAATCCTAAAGATGATGGTATTATAGATGATGATCAAGAAGATGATGAAGAAGATGGTAAGTGATGTTTTATTATCAATGTCATGATTTTTTATTCTTTTTACAATGTTTTTTTAGTTTCACATTATTAGTGCTAAAACATTCTGCTCCCCCACTTATTACCTAATATTTGAGACATTGTTTATTGCATGATAGAACTTAACACCATGCTTTGTCTTAGAAATATTAAACATCTATAAAACAAACCTTAGGTATACATGTGCCCTGTGCTTTTTTTTTATTTTATAACATTATCATACCATATTGGGACACCTTTTCAACACTTACACAATTCTGAGTACTCTGATAACAGTGACTGTTGGGTCCCACTGTTTGATTTATTTTCCTTACTGTTTTTCAGATCATCAATATGATCAAGATGGTGGCATACCTAAACCAATGTCTAAGTCTGAGGTGGATACTAAGATTGAAGGAAGTAAGTGTTTTTTTTTCAGGTTACAGAAATAAACTAATTTTTATACTGTATTTGAAATATATGGCAGAAGTGAATTTTATTATTGTCATCATTAATATATGTTTGCTATATTTTTTCTTGCTATCTATCTAATATTGTATATGTACCTAACTTATATTTGTATATTACATTAATATAATCTAACATTCGATTTGTCATTATATTAAGCTATGATTTCTAGAAGAGCATCATTTCTCATTATAAACATTTCTAAAAGTAATTTAATAATAATACTTTCAGATAATAATGATTTGCTAAATTTAGCCCAAAATAATGATAACAAAGCAGAATCAGAGACTGGGAATGATGAGAAACGGAAAAAAAGTAGGATTGAAATTGAAAATGACACAACATTCAAAATTTATAGCGGTCCGCAAATAGGTATTTAGTTCCTGATAGTTACTTGATGTACCAAAATTATTGTTAAGAACACTAATTTTCTATATTGGTCTTTTATAGTAGAATTTTTTGTTCTAGCTTTGTTGTAAATGTTATTTTGGAAGCTTCTTAATCATTTAGCATTTTTTTTCTTCACTTTCTACTTAATTTTTCGCATTGTATTGTTACCATAAAAAGCAAATTAAAATATTTCACATCACCATTCCGAAATGGAACTCACAACCATTGATTCATAGTCAAACACGGTGCTCTACTGATTCTCACTTGCTGATAACATATAAGTTTATTAGTGCCTATTTATTAATTTTCCAAAAAAATATTTTATAAGGGTGGTAATTTTTAGTTTAGTATATTGGATTTAAATTTTCTTCTTTTTCATTATTTTAGTATTTTATACACAACCAGCTTACTGGGTCTAGGATCATGTATTTTTATTTTCTTTGCTATGTAGTCTTTATATATAATATTATTATCATTTTAACACAATATATCTTAAGTTTTTGTTATACATCTGCATGAATATGTAAGTAATAACAATGGTGGTGGTTGGTGGTGGTAACATCTAAAATATGAAACAATTGCGATATAGTCGACGAGTTGTGGCCCCCCTGAAGCTAGCTGTAGATGTTTGCTCAGATTTGATTTTAGGATTTTTATTACTTTTGAATATTTTCTTCAGGAAACTTAATTTCAGGGCGACTACGACTCGATGTATAGAGAATAAATAGGTTTTGTGTATACATTTTATGAATTTTAATTATTGCATATTTGATAAGATTATCATGTATCATGAAGCATCACAATTGAGCATTAGTGATTTTCGGCGTTGATGAAAAAAGTTTTATCGTAAAAATAATATAAGTACTTACTTATGTTAAAATTGACGATAAGATATTATCCTAATATTTAATCTATATAAATGTTACCTTTTATATTACGGATAGACTGAATCCCCAAAAATTAAAAATCAATGAGTGATTAATGTTATTTCATTATTTTTGAAAAAAAAAAACAATATTTATAGTTCGTTTTAAAACTGTTATTAATACAAATTGTAATTGCTTGTTATTTTCAAATAATATTAATGCCTCATAATTTGCATAGCAAATCCCAGAAATTTGACTGCTAACATTTGTAGCACTTTATTCTTAATATTCTTAACGTACTTATGATAAACAATTTTATTACCATACTTTAACTGAGATTAAAAAATATAACTTAAGATGCAAGGTATATTAATTTGTCAATTCTTATAAAATAGCCACATATTAAAGAATTATAACAACAAGTACATGGTTAATATCAATAATAATTAATGATCGATATCAATAGTCGTTATCGATTTTATCTTTACAAATAAACACAATTTGTGTATATATTTAATCAAGTGTACCCTTGAGGCTATGTAAACATAATGCTTACATGATTTGGATGATGCTTTACTACGTTTTATAAAATTGAAATTTTATGAAAATAATAAAATTGATATTATATTTTATTGTGCTAAAATATATAATAAAATATGTAGTTAAAAAAAGGTAAAATTTAAAGAAATTATATTATCTTTTATAAAAGTAATTTTCGAAAAATGCAACAATTTTATATTTACCATAATTTTATTATCTTATTGTAGTTATATTTCTATATTTTCATAATCTTTTTTTTATTTAATTGAATTATTAATATTTAATACCTTATTTGCTTTTATGCAATAAAAAAAATGGAACATATGTCAGTAGTAAAAAGAGATTTCTTAGATACTATATTATTGATATTAAAATGTTTTTTTTTTTCAGTTGCGGAAATATTTCCGAATTCAATGCAAGATTCCCTGAACGATGACGATGACCACTTCTTTCCGTTGTTCTTGACGGCGGTCGTCATTGTCATTATTCTGTACATTGTGTATCACAACAAGAACAAGTTTAGTAAAGTGGTAAGTAGCCAATTTTTAGAGTAGTGGAAGATATTCCTCATTCCAATTGAGAAATTAAAATTATGTAATTATGTAAATATAAAATTATGTTTCTTCTTACATATAGCTGGACAATAATATGAATAGAATAAAAATAATACTTATATTAATACAATTTTTTTGGGCGTTCACTTACTGTGTAAACTTAGATGCATGATTTTTTGTTTTGAATTGAAAAAAATCGGATATAAATCATTGTTAATTCTGTCAGTAAAATATGATAGACACAAGTAAAAAAAAATAACATCGAAACAAATTATTTCGCTTTTTAGATATTTTATGTGTAATTCAAATTCAAATTCAAAATATTCTTTATTCAAATAAACTTATAATAAGCACTTTTGAATCGTCGAATGAACATATGAATAAAAAGCTACCACCGGTTCGGAAGGCAGTTCTGCTGAGAAGAGCCGGCAAGAAACTCAACAGTTGCTCTTTTCAAAATCAATGGTACAATCTATTACATTAGCTGGCAGCTATCCTGCATTACATTCAATAGACATTAATTCCATACATGTTTGTCCTCTAAGTATTCTTGAACAGTGTAATAAGCTTTACTTGTCAGAATTTTTTTTACTGATATTTTAAATTTTGGAAGTGGCAAATCTAGAATACACTGTGTTTTATTATATACACGTATGCTCAGACCCATAAAAGATTTATTAACTTTTTGGCGAAGACTTGGAGTAACAATCTTATCTTTATTTCTCGTTCCTATCGTATGATTGTCACTATGTTTACTATGACAATGTATATTTTGTCGGACAAAGAGAATATTATAGTATATAAATTGGGAAGCAACTGTAAGAATACCTGCATCTTTGAAAACATCTCGCAGAGAATCTCGCGCTCTTAGTTTATAAATATATCTCACGGCTCTTTTTTGGAGGATAAATATTGAATTTATGTCTGAAGCACTGCCCCATAGCAGCATTCCATAAGATAAAATACTATGGAAATAGCTATAGTAGACTAGTCGGGCAGTGTCAACGTCCGTCATTTGTCTTACTTTTTTAAATGCAAACGGGGCAGAGCTGAGTTTATCCGCAAGTGCTTCCAGATGAGCGTTCCACTGGAGTTTGGAATCTATAGTTACACCTAAGAAAATAGCTGATTCCGACAAATTGAGAGTTTCTCCTTTAATTAGTAGACTGAAATTATTTTTTTTAACATTTTGTAAAGCAAACTCAATACATTTAGTTTTTTTAGCATTTAACATTAGATTATTAACATCAAACCAACGAAGAATATGCGATAATGCGCTATTCACATCGTCATAGTTTATTTTATTTCTGTCAACCTTAAATATTAAAGAGGTATCATCCGCGAAAAGTACAATATCACATAGGTTCTTCACATAAAAAGGTAGATCTTTAATGTAAAAAAGAAATAAAAGGGGACCAAGAATGGATCTTTGTGGAACGCCCATCTTTAGAGGAGATCCAGATGATTTTACATTATTTATACTAACCTTCTGGATTCTTTGGTTTAAATATGAGGCAATAAGGTCAAGGGCAGTATCCTGTATACCATAATGTTTTAATTTTAACAACAGTTACATGGTCTACGCTGTCAAAGGCTTTGGATAAGTCACAAAACGTTCAAATACTTCAAAACTACCTGAGGGGGGTCGATACACGCGATAATTGTATATCAAATTGTAATTGGTAAGAAAAGAGTAAAAATATTTTCCAATTGAAACTTCTAAGAATGATATTAAAAGTTACAATTTTATTTAATAAACAGTTAGTCTGTAGTTATTTATACGTGTTTATACAGTTATTCATTGTAATTTGTAAATCGCAATCCACGATTTTCCGTGGTCGTTAAATTTGTTACGGCCTTAAAGGCCAATCAAACATTGTAATGGGTATATTAGTATTTTATCTGTTCATATAATCAAATTGTACTATTAACATTTATTATATTTTTTTTAAATAAAAAAATTATATCAATATAAATTATTTGGCCCTACAATTAGTTGCTACAATTTTTTTTTTTAATTGAATTAGAAATTAGTTTCAGTTTAACAGTATTAATATGTTTACCAGGGACGTTATTCATAATTACCGTAACCGTTACCAACCTATATATCCAAAATAAAAAACGATCTGTAGCCATAATCGAATTCTATATATAAGTGCAAATTTCTGATAATGTCGGAATGTAAATGAGACTTATTTTAACAGGTAGCGATAAATACGACTGCCTGTTATAACAATTTACATTCACATTCCGCCATTTTTGTTTGGAATTGATAAGCACAACAATATATCACAAACAGCGACATAACTGTCCCGAAACAAGAATGTTAAAATTGTTGTTTTTAAAAAAAAAACATATATTTGTATAAAAAGTATCCTATGTCCTTTCTAATCCTCCAACTCAGATTCACATTTATAATATTACTATGATCATTATCATCAAGTAACGTTTTATTACAGATTCTGGGTCTAATAGTAGAAGGAAGACAACCTGGCAAGCGTCGAAACAGCCGTGGACACGCCTACCGGCGTTTAGATACGTTAGAACAGGCCATGAGCACTAACACCGCCGCACCGCCAAGTAAAATTATATATTAAATGTATATTATATTATATGTATGTACTGTAGTCTATTAGATCACTTTTAGATAGAGAGACGATTTCATTTATTTGATTTTTTTTTCTTTATCTTATTCAATTAAAAAAAATAAACCAATTAATTAAAAAAAATACGTTGAATTTAGTTTACTGTCAACGTTTTTATCTGAGTTGTAATTTTTTTAAGAAGAATTTACTCATTCAGGGACTATTTAGACATAATTTAGGCCATTAATAATTTCAAATGTATTTCCGTTCGTCTCTCAAAAACTTTCCGAACATTATTGAAATTAGATCGAAATATATACTTTATTGATAGAAAGCCATTGTAAAGCCGAATTTATGGTGGAATAATTATAATGAAATAATCTCACATCACCTAAATCAATGTTCTTCATATATTACAAATCTATTGTAATTGATATAAATAGTACTAAATGCTTTAAAAATCATATTCCATGCAATAATATATATAAGTATTACTTGTTTCTCACCATATAAAATCTATGATAATTATTAAATAATTTTCTATTAAGATAACTCATACATAAATAAATGTATGGAAAATACAAAAATTACTAATGGCAAGTACAATAAATGTGTGTTAATTACAAAAACGCCTCGTCTGTGATTGGGTTGAATTAAGTTTATTTAGATATATAATTTAATTAAGTCGCTGAAATATTTACGCTTACTTAAACATTAGTCTTTCTTCGATTCCAATATTTGGAAAGGTGTTTCTTTTAGATCTCAAGTTTCATTATAATTGACATCTGAATAAGGACATTTTTATTTATTTGTTAGCTTTTAAGCTTCGTATGGTGTGGTGGCTTTGAGTTTTTTTTATGTAACTTTTTAAGAAAGAAATAAATACTTAACGAAAAATATATATCAATTATTCTGTTTTCTTATTTTTATTAAGAACATAATATTTTCTAGTCCACACCTAATAAAGTTAATTTTGACTAATAATTATTTAAAAAATAAACAAAATAAACCTTTTACGTTAATAATGTGAAAGCTTGCCCTTATAAACTTTATTATAATGTCAACATCATATGCATTAAGCTTATGTTTAAGATTTTCCTATTTTCCTTCAGATCATATAAACTACAAAGTAAATAAATCACCTGTGGATCTATATCCTATATTGATGGTTAATATAATCATAGATATAAGTACTTCAATGGCAATTGTTAGACATTTTCTAAATAATTTAGGAAATAAAAAAAGCATACTATAATATTTCTTTCATATGTTTAGTGATTATTTTCTATATTAGTTATAAATACATAGTTCTAAAATGTTCGATTTTGATTTGTACTTTTTATTCTAAATAAAGATTTAATCTTAGATATTTTATTATTTATATAAAACATTAATTAATTACGTCCATTTCCTTTTTATAAAAAAATATATTTAAAATATCCTACCATTTTGAAACAGAAAAATTGTACTACTACTATGTTAAAATATGATATTATAATTTTAACGCAAACTTAAAATACTATGTAATACCTGTAGGTATTCGTTTAAACTCTCCGTCGAATTCGAGACATTGCCAGTTGAGTAGTGAAACTGAACGCCGCACTTTGTCTTTTTAGCAGAACGAGGAAATGATAAAAAAAATCCCGAGTGGGAATCGAACCCACAGACGTCACTTACAGTCACATGCTTGTTTGTTGTCTTCGCCACGGCTACTAATATTTTATATAAAGCGCCATCTGTTATGTTTTATTTGAACCAAATTATATCTGCTTACAATGACAATAAGCAGTTTAACGTTTACAAATAGATGGCAATATGATTACTTCTCATAAAGGGTAATTATATTAATTTCTAATGATAAAAAATTATGAGAGTCTATTTTATAAAAATATTTTGTAGTTTCTAACTTATTAAAAAAGTAATATCATTAAAAAAGAATTCTCAAAGTACCTGGAATAATTCATGAAAAGCTGGACCATGTATGTCCTGCTCGGGACATTTAAGTTTTGTCCTAATAACCGAGATGTCATACATATGCTGCAAAAACATTACCATCCTTCTAGTAGAAAGACCAGCCACTGCTTTTCGACTTTTTGTAATATTATTACTATATAATATTGATATTATTGTCATGAACATTAAGATTTTATTTTGGGTTAACGATAAAAGGCAAAATTTAGAAATTGGAGTATATAATTATTATGACTTTCAATGGAGTTATATAATATACTGGTTAATAAGCGAGGCGGCTAATTTACTATAATAATAAAAAATTGTATAAATTTTTTAATACATTTTTATATCTACACCTACTAGTTTTCGATGTTGTAAGTTCCAGTTTACTAATTCATCAATATTTTGTATGAATAATCTGTTAATATTAAAGGAAGACTAGATAATTTTAAATCGTCAACAACGTTATATAAAATATATTTTAGTAATAATTATTTTTCTTATATTTTTATCTTCAAAATTAATATCAAATGACGTTACGACGAAAATAAACATAAACAAAATTTAAGCCATTATAATTTTTTTTGTTTTGTCAACACTCATATTTTACCTGTCCCGTCACTATCATTTTCAAAGGTCTTTGAGATTAAAATATCGTTGAGTACAAATCCTTCTTATCTTAATAGAAACGAAGTTAACAGACTTTGACCCTTAACAGTTCGTTTGAATGAAAATTATTAGAGGGATTTCAGTAATATATTTTTAAATATTTTATGAAAAGCTTTCTTAGTATTGTGGTATGAGTACCTAAATTATCAAAGACATTAATATTATTTTGCTTTCAATAAGAATCTTTTATTTTTTAAATGTGATATTTAAATATGACCTATGATAGATACATTGTCTGTTACTTAAAATATATTTATTATTTAAATTATTATTATATTCTACAAATATTTACATGTAGGTTTTTTTTATAGAAAAATAAGACATTTTTTATAAGTTATGAAATGAATAAAAAATATTTAAATTTATTATAAAGTTTTTATTAGTCAAGCACAAATTTTACAATTTAGGCCAAAACAAAATGTAAATCGTATACAGATAAAAAAAATCATTTTGGGTTAATAGAAATTATGATTATGAAATTCTATGCCAATCAATTTCGCCATTGCCTTACTTGATTTCGTTACAAATATACAAATTATAACGTAATTAGCATTAGTGATATCATAATTTCCTAATAAGAACAGAAACATATTTAAGTATTCAATACAAAAATACAGACCGGCCACTTGAGCTAACAAAAATATGTCGTATGAAATTATATAAGTACTTATAAACTGGTTTATTCCTGAACTACCCTCTGTGGCTAGTTACAGGTAATTTAGAGCACCGCTATAGCTTCATTGACACTAAATAGTCTTTGGGTTGACAATAAATAAGGCTATACTTTACAAATACATGACAACACAAGCACAAGACTATATCAACGCCTTTGCTTCTATGTATTTATTCTTTTATTTTTGGCAATATTTAGTATAGTTTTACCTACCTTATACTTATTAATTATTTATTTTAAAAAAAGTTGATACTACGGTAGGTAGACTATATGGCTACAGATAAAATAATAAATATTTATTTCTAAGTTAGGTTCTACTTACAGTACTTTTCTATATGACATTATTAATAGGTTCAATATTACCAAGAACCTAAGCTATTTCTAGCTCTAAATCTTTTCTAACTTTTATGATATATAAAAGTTATCTTACTTAAGTACCTAAAGTTGTTGAATAAACTTGATTTCACCTTTCCATTGAATATATGTTCAAGTACATACATGTAGTTATTTTTACTAGGCCAACGTAGGTCTTGTTCCTAGACAGTAATAAAAGTCTACCTAAATTAAGCTACCTGTTACATCCAACTTTAGTGCTTCATTTTCTATACTATCTGGCCTGACATTGTTATAGTCCAAGTTTTGTAAATGTTATCGAAAATGGGTTCGACTATCTTTATAATTTATTTGTGTCCTTTCACGTATGCAATATGCGTTGCAAATGTATTTCTTTGTTATTTTGATGACAAATCATAATTATGATTGTTACAGATGTTTTTGACTAGAAATTACTGAATTGTTTGTTTTTCTGGCTGAAACATTCTAATCTACTCTAGTCTTATATAGAAATCTTACCTTATCTTATTAATATTTTAAATGGGTAAATTTTTCCACTTTCACACCAAAAACACTGAACGGATTCAGATTAAACTTTGCAGTAATATAGAAGATATTGTGCTCCCCGCAGGCGTGGGCCCCTTGAAATTTAAATTTTAAAAACTTAGAATCACGCTATCCAGTGATTTTTTTAAAACGGAACATTTAAATTCAATACATTTAATTTGGCTAAAGGGGGGCTATGTAACCCTCATTTAGTTTCAAATTGTTAAATTTACTTTTATTCAGAATATACATGTATATTTCTTAATATTCTGTCGATTTTCATTATTCCATACTAAAAAGTATATGATGGCTAATTAAATATCAAAAATGATGATGTCTTATCCACATTTGAAAATAACTATTTGTTACTCATAGTAAAATAATTTATTATGCATACCTTATATGCAAAATTAAATTTTTCAACAATGTATTGAAAGGATGTTTTATATAAGCTCACCGGGGTATCTAAGCTTTGTCCATTTTTCCAGCCAGAGAATTTTATGACGATATTGAGAGTTCAGGAAAATTTATGAAAAGAAAGCTACTTTGCCAAGCAGTTTTCCGATGGAATATAAATATTTAGGACATATTGAGACAATATTGCTTCACAGATAGATATTACAACGACGTCCATTATAATATAATGTTAGTCTTAAATACATTAATAAATAAAAACATTTCAAAGTGTTATTCCATACTAAATTTACTTAGAAATCGTATAAAAAAAAAATTTACATTCCGATATTGAACCTGGCACTGTTTGGTACGTCCGGGATGTGATAAATCACATAGTAAATGTATGTGATAAATCACATAGTAAATTTTTCATAGGTTACTTTAAATTGTGGAAAATATTATCTATATATATAAAAGGACTTGTCCTCACTGACTGAGGTAAGACGCACGCACAGCCGTAACCGCTGTGCGTAGAAACGTGAAATTTGGACAGATGTTTACTTTCATAATCTGGACATTCACTAAGAAGGGATTTCGAAAAATTTTAACCCTAAAGGGGTAAAATAGTGGTTGAAAGTTTGTATGGAAAAAAAATTAAATCGGCACCGATTTCTATAAAATTTGAAATTTAGATTTTTAAAAGTATTTAATTGAACACGTGTTTTATTGTTTTCTAGAATTCTCCCCCTAAGGGTGCAAATAAGGGGCTGAAAGTTTGTATAGATTTTTTTTTAAATCGGCACCAATTTTTATAAAATTTGAAATTCAGACTCTTAAAAGTATTTAATTAAACACATGTTTCACGGTTTTCTAGAATTCTTCCCCTAAGGGTGCAAATAAGGGGTTGAAAGTTTGTATGGAAAAATCTTTAAAACGCCACCGATTATTATAAAATTTAAAATTTAGAGTCTTAAAAATATTCAATTGAACATGTGTTTCATGGTTTTCTATAATTCACCCCCGAGAGTGCAAATAAGGGGTGGAACGTTTGTATGGAAAAATCTTTAAATCGCCACCGATTTTTATAAAATTTGAAATTTAGACTCTTAAAAATATTTCAATGAACACGTTTCGTGTTTTATTAGAGTTCACCCCTAAATAAGCAAGTGAAGCTGCGCGCGTCCGCTAGTATATATATATATATAGGTAGTAATTTATTATATACCTATTTAACATAACATTTACCAGATATACGTAAGACAAAACTGTCTATCTAAACTGTCAGATCGATTTCTTAAAGGGAAGCTGATACTGATGTATACTTAATTGTCTAATAATTGAATAGCTTTTGTACAATAGAATATTATAATTGATACTCATGAATGAGAAGGTTTATCTTAAGACGAAGGTAAACAGATGTCATATTTTTAATTAAAAAATTGTTTTGCTTATTTACGTTTATTGCGTTTGCTTTTTTTTTAGGTTCTATAAAAATATTTTTTTTATTTCCAATTTAAATCTCAATGTTTATAAGATATTCTTTGTTTTTCCACGCTCAAAAGCTAAGTACGACAGTAAGAACACACCTTGAACCAATTTTCAAAATTCTTGAGATCCGGGGCGATCTTTTTAGAACTTTATAAATATTTAGAAAATATTGAAAATAATTAAAATGGTCTTCCGTGTTTAAAAATCTTAAGAATGCCGTCTTAATAGAAATATGCATATTAAGATTGTTAAAACATATATATTTGTGTTATCTCGGCACCAGTTCTACCGTTCTTCTCACGTTTCTTTGTCACAGATATTTAATAACAGGGAAGATGAGCTACGTTTCTATTTTAGAATTCTCTCATAACTTAGTATGTTAGCCTAGCTGTTGCCTTCGATTTTTATCTATATTATTTAAATAGTTTTTTTAAAATAATTTTTAATATAAACTTCATTTAGATTTTTATTTCAATTTGGAGCAACATAGCATAAAAAACGAAAGTGCGTCGTTGAAAAAAAAACATTTTTGTGACAAAAAATTAAAACTACGTAATTATTAGATAATGTTGAAATCTAATAATTAATTTGAATTTAGATAAGGTTAGTCTTAACAAGTTTAATTAGTTTCAAACATAGTCTTTTGAATTATCTAATGAACAAACTTATCTACCACCATTTTTATATGTAGTCTAAATATGCGTGTATTTTCACTGAGTAGGTGTTAATATTATGGAAACTTGAGTTTTATTAATATTCTAATATAAATTTTTCAGCCCGCTGAGACCAGGATCTACTGTCCTGTTAGTGTCACTTAATATATTACTTACGTCCTCACTTTCAAGTTAGAGAGTATGCATAGAGTCTTAACTATATACTAGACTATTAATCCTCAAAATTTCAGCTTTGCTAAAATGACGTAGGTCTGGAGGCCCTGGGATCTCAGTCTATATCTATATGTATATTATTACTCTATATACACACTATACAAACTTTACAAATTTCAATCGTTGTCTTATTTTTACCAAAAACAATACGATGGCCTTTTTCAAAACAATAATGAAATTTATTTGATAACTGAATAACCATATTTATTTTATTAACAAATATATTATTTTGAAACCTCCATGTTTTCACACGTGTCAAATAAATATTGTTCCCAATTTAAAAAAAAAAATCACTACAAATATTTACTTATTTTATGGTAATGTACTATGCTAGTTAAAAGACAATTTATATGACAATAAGATATATATTTTTAAAGATTCCACATATAAAATGTTATGAAACGTGCTGAAATCGTGCTGATATTGTTTTTTTAAATGTCGTTGCTATAAAGAGAGCGGCTATAACAATTTCTTGAAGAAAACTTCATACATGCGTCGGCTTGACCCCATAACTTTTCATAAGCTCTCCACATTACGTATTGCGCAACACTACTTTTATTAAAGTCAGTTCAATATCTGTAGGCACTTGTTTATTTCCGAAGGGATGAAACTTTCGATATCAAGAAAGTTGAAGACTTTCTTATAAGTTGTCTTATACTTATTAATAGAAAATCAATGAAGGAATTTGAAAATCGTGAATGAATTGTAGCGCTAGAGACACTCTACTACAATGTATGTGCCTTGAGATCGCGTGGAGTTGTCAAGCTGAAATTAACATTAAATATTCAAGTCTATGGTCCCTTGAACCACAGAAAAAAAATCATGCTTCTAAGTCAACAACAATCAAAAGATATGAGAATCGATTATTATGTATGTATCAATTATACTGAATTTTGTATGAAATTCGCCGCATACTCATAACCTCTAGAGTATTTCCCGTGAGTATTTATGAAATTTTCAATAAAGTTAGAATTTTTAATACAAACAAGAAAAAAATTATAGGTATTTCATAAAAAAAAATATTACAAATGTATAAGTATTTGTAGTGAATTTCATAAGCAAACTTCAACTTTAACTTTCAACTTTTATAAGTTGTACTTCTCGTCGACGTACAATTCTGTAATTGGAACGCATTCCTCGGTAGGCGATTCCGACTCGCACTTAACCGGTTTTTTGTATAGGTGCATTCATCTAGTTAAAGGACGAGTCAGAGGACGAATCATAAACGGAAAATACATGAGCTATTAGGTAATGTGTCACAGAATATTTTGTTTTTCCCATAAGAAGTGGAAAATTTACAATTTTGAAGGTAACAAAAATACATATAATATACATTAAAATAAGGGTTCAAAAAATGTTATCGTTTTATTATAATAAATTAAATGTATTCAAGCGGAATGTCGGAATTCTGTCTTGAGCATAACGCAATGTTTCACCCCGTTAAGCAAAATGAACTGTGAACAGTGAAAATCGACAAATAATATATGCTAGAAAAATACAAATATTTAAATAGAAATGGAGGAATAATTAAAACACATAATTCTGAAATATCTATTAGGTACGAGGCATAGGGGTACCAGTATGTAACTTTGAAAGCGACAGGTTTTGGGTTCGATTCTCACTTGGGGCAATAAAATATTTAATATTTTAATTTTTTTCACTCTGGTGCCCCTTTGCCTCCAGAATTCGGTGACAAGTAGAGTAAAAAATCTATTATATTATAACAAAATTTAGTAAATTTTCTCTAATTTGTCAATAAATAAATAAATTCAAGGAAGACGTTATTCGCGTTTGAATAATTAATTATTTTTACATTGAAGGTAATATAATAAGCATCTAGTTGTGAAATAACTATCTATTAAGAACACCATTTAACTTAAGGTTAAATAATCGACTATGGTCATAAAAAGAGCATTAATCTTTTAACATCCTGACAGAAATTGTTTTTTTATTAGATATTATCTAGAATTTGGGCGAAAAATCAAAAGTAATTAGGAGTATTTGGACAGTATTTTTCTACCCAGCTATATACTAAATGTTGAAGAGATGTTTCCTACGAAATTCTACAAATATAAAAATCTTTCATTAAAGTAACGAGAGAAAAAAACATATACCACGATCCCATATTTCAAGATTTAGGCAAACTTTTGAAATAATTTGAAATATTTCAGTTTGATGAATTTTTACTATAGTAAATGTAATACAAGGCTATCAATTATTGCGTTTTCAATGAAAATATGATTATAATCTAATTCTTCAAATTTTATCGCTTCGGAAATTTCCCTGGTCTTTTGTGGTTGCTAAATGCCCCACTTGGACCCCAGCTCATCGCGTTTTAAGGGCTGTACTTGGTAGAGACCTCAGTATGGTAAGTACTGGTCTCCTTCTGTAAATCAGTTGTTGCATGGGGGTGGCCGTGAGGTGGATGCAAGAATTAAGCGTGACTGGCACTGCAGCTGTTTTCCAGGGGATAGAATAAGGCGATACGCGCATCTTGTTTGTTCTCTTATCGTATGACGATCGTGATCATAGCTCGAGAAAGGCATCGAATTTGTGGGTCTCCTAGGATTTCTGAACCACACGTAAGGCAACATTTGCCTACAATAGTATTTATATAGGTGGAGCACTTTTTCTCTGCTTGAAAAAAAAATCTGTCAAACTAAGTACATACCGAAAATATAATTAGATTTTTGTATTTAACTTTTTAACCTATCACAACTTCAACGTACGAACTATATTGAAATAACGTTGTCTAGAGTTAACGTTGTGTAAACATTTTAATGACGTCCTTTTACTCTAAATACTGAAGAACTACTTTATGTAGGGAAGCTGATGCAACTGTTGACGGCTGCAATTATATCTTTTAAGTCTAGCAAGGTGGGCAGGGGGAACCTAATGTAGTGATATTTCATTCTCTAGTTTCCAACGGGTTCATGTAAGTAAGTCGCGCTTTGACTTAGCACAACGGGAATTCAACCTCTCGGTGTACCTCGCATATCACAGGTTAGAATGAGAGAACATAGTGTAAAGCCACATCCCGTTCTCTATTTTTCGGAGAATTTTCGAGATATTGCGTATTGAGTGGCGGAACTAAACGCCGCGCTTTTACCACCTTGTACCTTGGGGAAATTGGGAATGGATTATTATTTATTGATTTCCTCGCTCTGGTGACGAAAACGGTGACGGTGACGGTCACTCAAAACGCAACTTCTCGCAACGTTAAATAATACCAGGTTTTGTCTTCTTTCTGCCTACCCTGCCATTTGTGAGCCTGCTATGTGCTGGTTCTGATATGTACAAATATTTTTACAATGACAATTATAATCTCTTCATGGATTACTTTGCAAATGTGTTGGTTTTTAATTAATATCGGATAAAAAAAGTAACCACAACGTTTACTCTTGTTTTTAAGCAAATATAGGTAAACAATATAGGTGCTCCATCGCACGTATGCTATCTTCTAGGTAATACCCGTCTTTAACGATTTGGAATATCACATATTTAGATTTTTTTTCCTCCATTCTCTTATAATAAATATTAGTTTTCTAACATTTTGTATTATATATAGTGAAGTAACAGAAAATATTATTTCATAAACATATACGTAGTCTATACGATAAACACTTGTTTAAATAATATTCCGATGCTAGTTTATTTAGTTATATTAATATTCTGGTATACGTAAATGACAATAAAAGATTCAAAAGATGTTTGTTTATAAAAATTTCCTTTAAAATACAAAAGTTTTAATTACCATATAGAAATCGTGTTTACTTAGAAGGACAATGTACTGTCGTTTAATTCGCTATTTACCGATACATATTCTAGTTTATAATATTGTATATTGTAAAACTTATAGATATTATATATTAGTGTAGGCGAAAGGAGCCTAGTGAAAAGACACTCCTCTCATCGATGTCTATATTAGGTCGTCGTGGCGCAGCGGCACAAGGGTGTGTAACGCGACGGTTGTGGGTTCGATCCCCACTCGAGGCAGTGAAATATTTATTTACGTTTGTATTTCCTTTTCTTAGCTCTGGTGCCGAGGCAAAGCGCGGCGTTGAGTTCTGCTACTCAACACGCAATGATTCCAGAATTGGGCAGAAAGTGGGCAACGGAATGTGTTAACACTAGGTTCCCTCCGCCTACCCTGCTGTTTGTGGGATACATGGGTATAAGTATGTACAATTGTACATAAATATAGATATATATGTTTTCCTTTATATCTGCGTACAGTGAAATGATTCATATCAGGCAATCTAGTAATTGAAAAAACATCACTTTGAAAAACATCACTTTGAATTTATTACTTGCAGTTAGGAGGTTCTTCTTTTTTTTGTTTATATCAAGATTAATTTATAACTATTTCTTTATATACATTGGTTAAAATAGTGATCGAAATATTTCTAAATCCAATAGGAACTTGCATTACCTAATTTGAATTGTTAAATACTGATACATAGCGAGTAAATTTATTTATTTAAATTTAAAAAAATGTAATAAAAACAGAGTATTTTATATTATTATTAATATATATTTATTTACATACCTTGTAAGAATTATCAAGAATATGAGAATTATATATATTGAGACGGAACTTTTCTTTCCTATTACAAGTAGACTTTAATCTTAGCTTGTGCCTTTAAAGTTTAACGCATAAAATGCGGGCTTTGAATTAGACACAATTTAACTTGCTTCGTGAAATGGTGCGTGGACCGCTTGACAATGAAGAAGTAAAGAACCTATATAAATTGTTGCTTATGTCTAATATTACTGCATAGTTTTTGAAATGAAATTTCTTTATCCACATTTGTAAGAAATCTTTTAGCAATGTTAAAAAAATCGTTACACTTTTCGACGCCATCTTAAAAAAAATCTATATATTTCCAGTCACTTTAGACTTAACTAAGACTTTAATAATGAATATTGAGGAATAACTTAATAAGAAAATCTTTTAGTGATAGCTAGCAACATAATAAATAGAATTATTGAAATTAAATAGTGAAAGAGAGATATTATTTTTTTATTCTTTTAAAAAATCGTCACATTATTATGATTTTAATATGTTAACTTTTCATTTGGCTTAAGCATTAGCAAATGCTTTATAATTTATTCAAGCTATCCATCATTTAATAATATTATGACTGTCAAGACATTTATTCATTTAAAAAAGTAAATAAAAAGAGGAAATAAAAAAACGTAATAAAAAGTTTCACTTAATTCGTATGTAAGCATTAACACACAGATTTTTACTTTACTAAAGTTACATTTGAAGTAAAAATAAATGTTACATAAAGAGGTTTACAAAAATAGTTTTAATTTTTAAAGAAGTAGTCATTATATCTTTTATTACCTACGAAGCTTTGTATTTACAGCCAGTATAACACAGATTTGCAAAATTACGTAACCTCATATCTACGGTGTTAGTAATTTAGCTTCATCTTAATTAGTGTTTTGCAATGTAATCTTTAATCTTATAAATTTGTAGCTTCATGCTATATCTCACATTATAGCAAGATAAGTAGAGGACCCTGGGAACCTAATGTTCAGAAGCTTCCGTTTCCCATTGTTCTCTGAATTTTCAAAATATTGCGTGTTGAGAGGCGGTACTTAACGCCGCGCTCTGCCTTCTTACCAGAGAGAGATTTCCTTGAGTGTATATCGAACCCACAATCTTTCACGTTTATAGTCGCACGCTGTCACGACTGCCTTACACTTTCAACAGTTTCAAAATTATTTGCAAAATTATATGAAAGCTTATCTTACTTATCATATAAGAAATTGCTGTCATTGAATTATGTTACGACAGAAACTGAGGTGCAATTTGATTGTTTTACACGTGTTTGTTAGATATCTAAAGGATTTACCAAAGTAAAATGTTTTACCTACTCGCCACCCCTGGAGGCACTGAAATCTAAAAATTTATTCTTACCACGATTTTTGAACAAATTTATTAGATTCTCAGGTCGTATAAATCAACAGCAGGTTTTGTATTTCAATAAGAGAATCCTTTGTAGAAGTCAAATATTTAAAAATATGCATGAAATGTTCAATGTTTCGTATTCTTTATCTAAATCACGGTAAATTTTTGGCATTCCTTCGAGAATAGAATCCGTAAGTATACTGCTAATACATACCTACTTCTCAACTGCGTTACAATGGTGTCGCCTTCTTGAAGTAAGGTAGAGGGCACCTGAAAGCGTAGCGTTGAGACACTCCGTTCCCCACTTCTAGAGTGTTGACACTAAATTCATCTGCCTAGTCCTACTGCTAATATAATTATTTATTTTTTAAATACCAAAAAAATAATTTATTAAAAAATTGCATAAAAATAAAATAAAAGTAAAAAAAAACACTTTTTGCAAATAAAAATTATGAATTTACTATAAAAAAGAACGTCTTAATATATTTTCAATTTACATAACATATATTTTTTTCATCTTTTTCAGTTAATTAATTAACTACTGAGTATAAAACAGATAGTCTATCCCCGTTTGTAGGGTATATAATTGTTCGACCTCTCTTTGCGCACCTTAGTACGTAAAAGGTGCGCGGGCGCAAGAAACAGTGCCGCAGTCGGCGTTGTTACGCTAATTTTCTTTTATATATAAATTTATGTGCGCTGTGTTGTGTTGATAAAATAATCGAAAATAAAGGTAAGAAGTTTAATTAAAAATTTCTATTAAAACGAATTCATTCAATTAAATGTGATTTTTCAAAATATATACATTTTTTATTTTGACGGAATTCGGAATTTTTAATTCTACGTAGTAATTTTTTATGTAAAAAAATATTAATAGAAATCCGTATACAATACCATTATAAAATATGCACATTTGTACAATAATTATAAGTAAATAATAATTATATAAGAACAATTTAATATTTTTTCTTAAATAAATTTATTATTATTTTATTAAAGTCACATTTATAGAATAACTTTTAAAAGTTAACTTTTAAGATACGATATATTATGTATATGTACACGCGTACTTATTGTATCAATCGGCTATAAAAAAGGAAGGAAATAAATTTGCTAACAGAAATCATTTTAAACTTAACATTAATACCTATTTAAATTTATTGCTATATAATAGTCTTTTTATTAACATATAATATTGAATTATTTTCTTACGTTAATTTGAATATGATAAAAAATATATTATTTATATATACTATGAAAATAATATTTAACTATCGAAGTTCACTACTCCAAAAATCACAAATTGTGTTATCATTTTTAAAATTCAAATACGTATATCAAATAAAGACTAATCTTAATATTTTTTTTAAATGTAAGAAATATTGTTAAAATACAGTATACTTTATACATATCAGTAACTAATTCTTATATCACTATCTAATAAAGAAATGTCGATTGCATTACCAAAGCATATTTCTATAAACGTTCACACGCAGTTGTTAAAAGTGAGACCATAAAAAAAAAAAATAGTATGCTTATCTGCCCAAAATATAATACAAAGGACAAAATAAATAAGATAAGTAAATAAGACAGGACAAGGACAAAATAAATAAGATAAGTAAATAAGGCAGGACAAGGACAAATTGATAGATTTTTTTGTAATTTTAGTAGCACCATTAGTAAAGCCAAACTCTGTAAAATATTGTTGTAGATAATTGTATAGTATATAAAAAAAATCTAATCAGCTTCACGCTGTATCCCGCACACAGCAGAGTAGAGAGAAGAGTTGAGGAAGAGAAAATGGAAATATAAACATAAATAAATATTTCACTTCCTCGAGTGGGGATCGAACTCACAACCGTCGCGTTACAGTCACACCCTTGTGCTTTCGCTGCGACAGCCTCCAAAAGCCAACCTAAAAAAAGAAATAAAGTAGTGATATCTCACAATTATATCACTATTGAATATTCGACACAGTCAGGTTTACATTATTATTGGGCACACAATGCTTCATTATTTTCTGTTCTCGCACGTTTTTCGTCAACACAGTTACGGCTGATATTGTACGATTACGAGCGATTGTGAAAGATTGTGTTTATTTATTATCCTTCAATAAACTACTTCCTATGCAATTTTCCTTGATCGTTTATCTATTTAATAAATGATGTGAGTAAAAAGGAACTAGATCACAGGTTCGATTCTCAGTTACAACAAGTATTTCTCTAATTGTTTGCCTTTATACTTCTATAGGTATAGGTATCTGTAGACTTAGTCAATACTGTAATATGTATTTACAAGCTGCCTAATCACAATAATTTCATGGTAGTGTTAATGTAATTAAATTTCAATGTTTAAGTTTAACTTAAATTATGTTATAGAGTTACGGCATTTTACTGGAATTTTGAAATTTGTTCTGGAAAATGTCATTAATATTTTTATTTTTAGCTTCATGCATGTAACAAGGTTGGGTGGCAACCTAGTCTTAAGATATACCGTACCCATAGAACCACCCTATTTTCGAGACAGTGAGTGTTGAATGGTGGGATCAACCTCGAGCATTGTCTTGATATTAGAGTGAAGAAATGAATATAATTCAAAATTCATCCAACCGAGTGGGAATCGAACTCACAACCACTGCACCAAAGACAGCCTCAATAACATTTTTTTTTAAAACACAGTATTATAACTTTCGGAAGTAATAAAATTATATATGAATCCAAAATTCATTATAATCTAAAACCAACAATATAACTAGAATAAGGTCAAAAATATTTAAATTTCGTAGAAAATTGATAAAACATGACCTTGAAATACCTACATTTATTTATTATGGTACTTATGCGGTAAACACTATATATGCACCATTAAAAGATTTGAACTCGAGGTCGATTGAATGTGATCATAAAATCCCACACTATTATTAAAATAAAGGTTAGCGTACTAAATTACTTTTGTATTCGATAATATGAGATTGGAGAGCATCGTACTATAAGATTCGAAATGAAATAAGGAAATACTTTCATTATCAGGTCGGGTTAAACTTTACCATTTTCTTTGAACATGGTTAAAATTATATGCAATTTTATTAATATACTAATTTATATATTCAGACCTACAAAAAGAAAATATTTTTGTTGTACATAGGAATACGATAAAAGTTTAAAAAGATTTTTTATTTGTGTACTTTAGTGTAGGTATATAGAAGAAATTTAATTTAAAAAGTTGCACCACTCAATACCCAATGTCTCAAATTTTGGGTGGAAAGATGAGAATGGAGTGTTTTGACACTAGATTCTCCCTGCCTACTGTTCGTACCTTTACTATGCGGAATAAAAGAGAAACTGGAAATAAAATATTATTTTATGTCAGTATGTTATTTTATTATATGTAATTATGTAATTACTCCATAGTAATGTTAATATCCTGACAGTGCCTTGTTAAGGAAATAAGAAAATTTGATTGATATTTTCCCACGCCATTTTCTACTTATGTGGAACGTAACTATTTTAGTGCAATTATATTTCTTGTACTGTATGGTATGCTTTTGGAATGTACTTTACACATTCAGCAAAATATGTATGATTTATTTTAGCACAAATTTATTATAAAAAAATATTATAAGAGTTTTAGAGTAGCTCATAATATTTTCATCTAATCTTTATATAATGTCTTGTCTAGTTTTTAGTTCAGTTTTTGTAAAACCACGAAATATGTATGTACTATTGTTTTATGTATTACTATTTTAAATTTAAATATACCATATTGTAGTGGCGCATTTTATATATTTTTTCGCTCTAGTGTCGAGGCAAAGCGCGGCGTTGAGTTCTGCAACTCGGTAGAAAATAGGGAGCGGAGTGTCTTGACACTAGGTTTCCTCTGCCTACCCTGCTATGTGTGAGATACAGCGTGAAGCTGAAAAAAATATATATTACAATTATGTAATTTTATACGACTTACATCTATACTAATATAATAAAGCGGAAGAGTTTGTTTGTTTGTTTGTTTGTTTGTTTGTTTGTTTGTTTGTTTGAACGCTAAGATCTCTGGAGCTACTGGATCGATTTACTTTGTTTTTGTTTTGTATGAAAGCTGCATTCTTCAGAAGTGCTATAGGCTATATAATATTACATTACACATATATACTAATAAATTAAAGTACTTTCTAATTTGATATGCAATTTATTCTGCCATGTTAATAACAACCGTCGTCGCTACGCGACCGCGTTCGTTACCGCGTCATTTTGATATTCATCCTTATGAAAATAAATATAATAGTCACTTTTAGCATTTCATCTAGATTGAAATTATATTTCTATAGAAATTATATTCTTATATTTCAAGCAGGCGTAGCCGCGTCCGGGTCCGCTAGTATAATATAATGACATAATTATGACGAGTTAATATTCAGTCAGTCATTCAGTCAAACTTTTTATTGCACTTTGCAATACGTAAATAGAGACATTAACGCTTATAACACGTGTTTTAACCAGATAAATGTCTTGAATAACTTGGCAATGCTTTTAAAATGTATTAGAGCAATTTACTTGACAGAATCGTTAACTAGGAATTATTTATTTCACGTTGTTGTACGCTGTCGAGATACATACGTAGGTATACGAAATAGGCCTTTCTAAAATAGAAATATTTTATTAACGCTTTGATATTTTCTTGCAAAATGTACGTTTTTAAAGTGGAATTTTTATTTACTATGTACCTAGATTCTGTTACAACCTTTTAGATAAAACCGTCAGAATCAACATTTAACAGCTGATTTTTTATATTTATTATGACCCAGTAGAGCATATAGATTGTAAGCGTGATAGTTGAGGGTTTAATGCCCATTCTCACTCTGACAAGACTGCAATTTAACTGGGCGGATATTTGAGAATGGAATGTTTTGTCACCTAATTTTTCACCTACCTACTATGAGGAATAAAGAGTGAAGCTACAAAAGAATTTTTATATTACACAACCTGTTCCGTAACGAGTATTTATTAAAGTTTCAACTACATGAAGATTTTTTATCTCATTAAAAATTATATCGAGTCTTTCAAAACATCTTTCAGACATAACAGTATCGTGATAATTGAATAGTATACGTGTACGGTCAGCGCAATACTCTTTACTATGTAACATTTAACAGAAATTAACGTTCTAGTTAATGAAAGTAGAGCAAAAATTTAGTTCTGTTGTTTTTTTTGTTTTTAAAGAAATTACTTACATATATCTCAATATTTAGAGGACAAACATGTATGGAATTAATGTCTATTGAATGTAATGCAGGATAGCTGCCAGCTAATGTAATAGATTGTACCATTGATTTTGAAAAGAGCAACTGTCGAGTTTCTTGCCGGCTCTTCTCAGCAGAACTGCCTTCCGAACCGGTGTTAGCTTTTTGTTCATATGTTCATTCGACGATTCAAAAGTGCTTATAATAATTGCCTATTTGAATAAAGAATATAGTGTTATTTTTACTAATTGGGTATTTTATAATTAATATGGTGAATATTTGAAAAACTTGTAACTGATAAAAGTTACATTTATTTTAAACTGGCGACCCACTTGCGGCTTCGCCCGCTTGATAGTGGATTATAAATATAATTATTAATTTACTAATCTGTACTAATGTTAAATCGTTTTGTAACAAATAATATTATTTTAAAAATAATATAATCTTAATTGACAAGTAAGTTTCAGCCAAGTCAATAAAACAGTCATGTAAAGGAATTTTGATGAACAAAATTCTTTATAATGGTATTACTTTTTTATTAAAAGCTTTTATTTTATATACCGATTGGAATAAAACAAATATAACACAAGACATAAACAAGATTAGCTTAAAAGTAAAGGATTTCATCATCTGGATCATTAACGGAATATCCCAACACTAGATGAAAATAAATATATAAAAATATATGTAACATATTATTAATATGAACGTTTAAAGAGAAATCTGCGTAAAGGTATTTATTAGAAACATGTTTAAACATGTTTGATGCTCACACGAGCGTTTTACCTTTGACGTGAACTCAGTCATTTCATACTACATTAATGAAAATATGTATCTATTGTTCCCTTTTGGTACTTGCCCTTTATAAAATCTTCTTGACTTGATCTCATGACAGCTGAAAACAAAAAAAATATTCCATATCTTAATAAGAGTGAATTTACTTTGGCAAATACATTTTTAGTACATTATACTTTAAAAGTAAAATAGAAAAATAAATTTATGTAATTTGTAGAAATTACAGGGTCTATAGTATGAATTTGGAGTGGGTCATAATATTTATTTCTATAATTATTAAGTTACATATAATGAGTCAATTTAATACACTATTTAAATGTTTTTACTAAGCGTGCGCTTTAAAATGTTTTTATTGTTATAAACAAATATTATAATAAAAGAATTGGCTTGCAAGTTAATTATATATTTTTTTAGATCGCTACACCTTTCCGTTATTATTTCTTATTGCATATTACAAAAACCAATTGCTTTGTGAAAACAACCACAATAGCCAAGGATTTTTAACAGACAGGTAGGTACTCGGCAAAAACTAATTATCTATATCTTAATGGGTATTTCTAGCTTTCAACTTGCTTCAATACCTGTGACACCAATATTTATTGTATAACATTATTTTATTATTGAATAATTGAATATAATGGACCTTTAATTTGATAAAATATGTGGATATTTTATATTTTAAGAATTTGCGTTTAGTAAAATTGAGGAACTAGTGCAGAATTGGATAGACTTATTATTTGCTCACAGATTATATATTTTATATAATTTAGTTTACATAGACTAAAATAAAAAAAAAATGAAAATTGTTATATATTCCTTCAGGAATTCTTCCTTCCTCAATTAAAGAAAACTCAAACTTTATACAATGTATTATTTTTTATTGTATAAATTCTAAAAAAAAAAACAAAAACAGCTCTTCAATTTCCTTTAATACATTCTCAAAACTGGTGAACATGTTAATTGTATTTATTAACATAAATTATTATTAATGAATAATTGAAAATAAAAAATGCAGTAGAAGATATACAAATTTTCTTCTGATAATTGCACCACTTTAATCAATTTGGGTAACAATTTTTATAATATGTATTAATGAATTTTTGAAAATGTTAAAGTACATTTTACAAAAAGCTTGCGTTTTTCATTTCACTGTTAAGAATTGCTTTAAGTTTAATTAAATTTTTCAACGAAATCACTTATTCATATAACACCATTTTATAGCATTAATTATCCACAAGCACCCAGCACAATCAAATGAAAGTAAAAGTAGGAAGTATTTCACTCTTCATTTATAAAAAAATAAATAAATGTAAAATAATTTGAATTATCATAAAACAGTTTTTATTTGTGGAATTTATTTGGTCGATTGGAATTAAGTAATTTATGCATATCTCAAAATCCTCCAGAATTCGATAGAAAGCCGAGTGTGTTAACATTAGACTCCCTCTGCCTAACTCACTAACTTGCAAAGAAGAAGATATAGAAATATTCTATTTTTGCTTCGATTTTAAAAAATAATGCGCATAGTATTGCTATATCATTAAATTATTCAATTATAATTAAAATCTGGTTATTTTTAGTAAAAAAATTATATAATTTTTATTACGTAGAAACGACTACGTTCCGAATTAAGAGTAAAAGTGGTGTTTACCATAAAATTGAAGCTTACTTTCTTAACTGACCTTGCTCTACTGTTACCCACATGTTTGTAATAAGCGTCCTTGTTTTCGTTGCTTGAGTAATTCTAGAGTAGAGTGGTATGGCTGACATGGAAACCAACAAATTTTGTTTTCTTCATATCTTTTTGATCTCAAGAGGCTGATGAAATTCATAGAGAAAAATAAACATGAACCTTTTGAGGTCTGTGCTAGTGCTCTGGGCAGTTTAGTTATGCGTACTCACTTGTCCAAATTCTTATACAGTTTTTATAACTTTGGTCTTTAACATCTCTTTAGGGATTATAAAGTTCTGCTAGCCAAAAAAGGATATCTAGGTTTTTTTTTACATAGAAAATATAGTTCTTTCTATAGTTTTCTCAGTGTACGTAACGAGATATGGAACAGATGAAAAAAGAATACATGCAATGACCAAATCAAAAATAGACCCTTAATTTTCATTTCTTTTTCTTTTCAACGCTTTATTCGGAACATTGCATAGTAGACAGGGAACCTAATTTCCGATTTTCCGCTCAACACCACATTTTACCTTTTCGAAAATATTAATAAACAACAATTCATATCCTCGAGTGAGAATCGAACCCACAACCATCACGTTTACTTCACACGCTTACGCCACTGCTCTACGACGGCCTTATTAACATTATTTAATTGAGATTATATTACAGAAAATTGACCAAGATATTGCATACAAAAGTTTATTTTAGTAACAAATGTTCCCAAAATATAAATACAATGTTGAAAGTATTCCGCAAAATACCTTTATCGAGTCGTTTAATATTACGATGAAATTAATTTTCATTCATAACGTTTTATGTAACTGTTTAAATAACCAGTTATTCGTGTTCGAATAAACTTGATCTACATTTGGATATGAGCCTATCGAAATTTTTTAAGTTATTTTAATTTAAGACTTTCTCTAAATTCTTAATTATATATTTTCTATGTTACATAACTGTATTACGTATATAATTTTATAGTGAATATATTTAGAAATGTACAATTTTTTTATTTTTTTTTTTGCAACTTCTATTAAGAAATATTAAATTAATTTAATTAAGCTCGGCTCCCTGAGTACTTAACAAAATCTCATATTATTTAACAAGTAACTATATTTTCTATATTAAGAAAGTAATTTAATATTTTCTTTTTTAGTAAGCAAAAGATAATATATAGATTAGTTTTTTATTTTGAATTTAGCTCTACAATGTTGCATGATTTCTCAGAATGGACCTTGGCACCATAAAACTAATGGGAAAAATGACATAAACTTAACTCAACCGGCGTCACGTGCTCATTACATTCACTATCCATTATTGCATATGAGTTCTTTTGAAATGGTATTTTACACTGGTATAATGAGATACGCTTTTAATTTTTTCTAAAAAATATATCCTTTTATAGATAGATATATTTAATTTTGAATTTATTTTTTAAGTGATCTTTTTATAAATAGGTTTTTTTTAGGTAAAATTATTTTTTTGGTAATAATTCTAGGATGGCCACATTATTGTGGGGTGGGCACAACCCACCCAACCCCACCATTCCTGCTGTTTATAGTCAGTCATAAATGCCGCTTTATATTTACTCTTTAGCTTCTAAGAAATTAAATGTTAAGATAAAGGTTATGTTTAAATACTAAATGTAATACTAACATGATAAATAAGTACCGTTGAGGCCGTTATGGCGCAGGGGCACAAGCGAGTAATTGTAACGCGGTTGCAGGATCGATCCCCATTTGGAGGAATTGATTATTAATATTTTCATTTCTTCGCTCTTGATATGGTCTCTTCTGATATGGTCTGTGTGAAAATTATAACAAGCTTTATCATAGTACAAAATAAAAAAAAACACTTGAAAAATTTACAGTTATTAAAATTTTACATCAATATTTAAGAATCTCTTATGAATATAGCACTCAATTAAATTGTTCACGTAATAAATTTTATTATAATATTACAGTAAATTAATTATTATAAATAATAATAACGTTTGTGCAATAACAATTTACAAGAGAAGAAGGGCACATTCGTAAGGGGCAAATATGGCATTCGAAATATTTAACTTTCAAAATAATCATGTCAAAATGTATAATAATTTGAATTTGCGCCTTTTAGGGGGTTTGCGCGGTTTATTTAGACATTGACAAAATTAAAAATAATAATAATAAAAAATAAAGGAAATCTAGAGTTAAACGGGAGCAGAGGATCCGTTCCTGATTTACCCAATCTTCACAATGTTAACTATAAAAAAAGTTCGTGATAAAGTTAAACGTACAATGTCGTCAAGTGTGAAGCTATAATTAAACTCATTGAATTATTTAATAATAAGTATAATTAAGGTAAATTAATTTTAGTTAGCTATCTTATACGAGATCGTTAATTTTATTGCAATGAAATATACAAAATATGTAAGACATGTACAATTCGATGGTATCTGCATTAATTAGTCTTTAAATTAATTTTAATAATATAATATATTATAATTTCCTTACTTTTGAAGTTATATTTTTGGCGCATTAAGGAAAAATAATAAGAGTAAATTTTAAAGACGCGCGCGCACACCGTCACGAAAAACCGACACCATGAAAGTTAGGTACAAATGACATAATGTCAACATTTAAGTTCTTTTAATTATATATAAATATTATTTGTGGTATTTAAATAAAAGATATATAAATAGATAACGCGTTATAAAATCTTGCTTTCAATGTATTAATTTCTTTTTAGGTTAGATATTACGTACCGAAATCATCACGTCGAGAAAGTTTATACTGCAGATGCTCTCTAACGGATTACTTAAGACCTAGGAAGTGCTCCAAGCATTCAATTATAGGACCTAGATATGTTACCTAGGATAGCTTGTATCACCTTAGGTCATTTGTAACGCACCATTATGAAGATATTCTTCCGTCATGATACGTGTTCCACATATTGCTAAGCATATGGTTAAACTATCTTATATAAAATACGATAAGGGAGAAAATAGGTAGGTGGCGCCGGGCCAAGGGTGTAACTGTAATGCGACGGTTGTGGGTTCGATTCCCACTCGAGGAAGTGAAATATATATTTACGTTTACATTTCCATTTCTTCGCTCTGGTGTCGAGGCAAAGCGCGGTGTTCAGTTTTGCCACTCAACACGCTATGCCTCCAGAATTTGGCAGAAAGTGTTGAACGGAGTGTCTTAACGCTAGGTTTCCTCTGCCTACCCTGCTGTATGCGGGATACAGCGTGAAGCTAAAAAAAATATAATAAATAAATTATTGATGAATTAAATCGAATATAATATTGATTATTTATATTTGGAAAACTATTAAAAATACATCGCTTTTCATTAGTTTCAAGTTTTAGCCCTCATAGCGAGCAGTCTTTCACGTTTCGCACGAAACACTTTGGCCTAAGCATTTATTAAAGAGAAATATAAAGAATTGATTCCCCGAGTGGGAATCAAACTCGCAACTTTGTAGTGAGATGTTATCCCACTGAGCCATATTGGTTTTCTTTCGTTTTAATTTAAGGATAGATATTTTATTATCTTTTTATTATTATAGTTCAGCCAGCATTGCCAGGGTTACAATAAGGAAATAATTTTATCTACCTAATCTTCTCCTCTATCCAGAGGTGTCGGCTTCATTCGATTTTCCTGCGGATATTTGTCGCTGAACCTGCTTTGATGTAACCAAAATTATTTTCCGCTTTCAAAAGAGTGAAGGAATTTGTGACCTCGACACAGAATGAAAAATGGTTTTCTAAGAACTTATTTATATACGAGTATTCTCTTTTTTTAGGAAAACGTAATAAAATATCGATTTCAGCTTTAAATTAACAATAGAACAGTGAAGTACCTTTATTTTTTTATTATTATAATAATATGCAACAGTCTACATCAATCAAATGCTTAAATATTTATATTTTTTTATTAATTAAATAATAAATAAACGTGATAGATTCCATTCTTGTTTCCCATATGTTGAAATGGGAAACTTAAAATTTTCGTAAAACTTTTCAGCCCGAAATCATTAGGCTTTATGTGTATGTAAAATAAATAAGTTATTATTTAAGTAATATAAATGGTTAGCGAAAAACTTTTTGATATTGAGACCTACTAGGAGAGAATGTACAGAAATACCTGTCTTATTAACTTTATATCAATGTCGAGACAAAACACTTAAATAATGAGGGTTGATAGATTTTTGTTATCCAAAAAATATTTTTTGAAACAGTAATTGAAAAATACTTATCCCAATCTGAAACATCTTCATTGAAATGACAGATTCTCACAGAATTGTGTGACATTTTGGAACATATCACACTCAAATATCTTTTATTATTTAGGGAGTAAATGTTTCACTACGATTTTCGATTAATATAATTTTACAAGTAAAAGTCAAGAGGCTGAGATGTCGATTTCAGCCATTTTTGTTATATTATTTATATATGTGAATCTAATTGATAGTTAAGCACATTTAAAGATACAAAGATTATTTTGTACTTTTAAGATGTTCCCCAATAATTAAATAAATTCTACTGTGTGACTGTTAATACAACCAGAATGTCTCCAGAACTCTGGGAAAGATGGGGAACGGAGTGTTTTAACACTAGTTCCCCTTTGCCTTTATGCGGGATACAATGTGAAGTGGAAAAAATGTTTTTATCAATAAAAATGGCCAACTTATTTCGCTGAGTATTTCACTGGATGTTATTAAATAAAGAATTTCAAAACAAAATATTCTACCAAAATATCAGCTACAAGGACACTTAGAAATTTCTATGTAATCATTTCTGTTTTATCTTTACAAAGACAGCCAGCCAGTTGTAAATCTTCACAACATAAAATTAAACTTTCCGCCATCTGTAAGCACCAATAAAAAATATGCTAAGTTTAAAAATAAAGAAGGTGTGTAAAAAAAACAAGGAATATAAAAAAAAACAAGGCGAGGCTATTTTTAATCAGAGAATAAAATAAAAGAAAGGTCATCTCAACAATCGTCTGCTTGCCTACGCCTGCATTGTCGACCACACTTTTTGCGATTCTTTGTCACGCTGTCATTACCACTGACCATTTGATAAAGGCCTTTATATAATTGAAGACAACGAGCAATAAACGTTATGACATTAGCAAAAAATAAAAAAATAAATTTTTTTTTTTTACTTTGATTTCTGTGAATATTTTATTTATTTTTATTAAAAAATATATAATAATATTATGAATTTTCAGTCCAAAGGGTTTTATTAGATGTCAGCTAAACGTACAAAGCGGGCGTGTGTTACTTTATTGTGCTAAAACTGGTATAACAGCCAGCATTGCCAGATTTTATTCCGGGGAAAAATGGAATTTTAAAACGTTTTAAGTTAAAATGTGAGACTATTTCATGCAATAAATAGGTTTTATTACTTTTCCATTTATTTAAGTTTTAAAGAAAGTTTCATTTGTGATAGGAGAAGGAGAATAACATGTATTCAATGGAAGTACGGGTTTACCGTGTCGTATTACTCAGGAATACTAATGTTTATTTATGATTGTATGAAATTGTTAGTAATTAATTAAAGGAATAAAGTAATAAAGAAAGATGTCTTATAGTAGTGCCAATAATCCTTAAAAACGGGAATACGAGTATATCGATCCCGTTCGGTACATTTAATTTTGAGGTAAAAATCAAAAATGGGAAATCTGGTAACGCTGATGGCAGCTCTAAATTGTTTTTTTAAACTTCTTGCTGTGCCCCATGCTATGTGTGTGAGTAGACGGAAGAAACCTGGGAAATACTACTCCGTATAATACTCTTAATATAAAAATATCATTATAAACATGTAAAATATTTAGGTATAATTGTGTTTTACATTACATAGATCAAATAGACACTAGATGAGGAGCTTATCGAGCAAATCTTTGAATATTCAAAGTAAAATAGAATGTAATGAAAATAGGGACAACAGATCGTGCTCCTCTTTGAATTATATCAATAGCTAAAGCTAGCGATCACTTTATGAAATGAAGGTATTAGATATTAAAAAAATATTATTGAAATATATGTATGTATTTGGAATAAATATTTTTTTTACTTCACGCTGTATCCGCACATAGCAGGGTACAAGAACCCGGGAACCTAGTGTTAAGATATTCTGTTCCCCATTTAGACTTCCATCCTCCCTCCTTCTCCCACCTTCCGCTGAATTCTTGTTACATTGCGTGTGAAGAGGCGGATCTTTACAGTCGGTCTGATTACCAGAGCGAAGAAATGAATATTAAATATTTCATTCACTCGAGCGGTAATCGAACCCTCTACCGTTGCGTTTACAGTCGCACGTTTCTGCCTTTTAGAGTAATTTCAAAAAAGTATTTGCTATTATTGTGTTATTATTATGTTGTTATTATATAATAACTTGTAGCTTTATTTTGCGAAAGGTACAAATTTTCTTTTATATTTGAAAAGTCCAACACAATTTTCAATCATAGAATTTTTGTTGACAATATATTTTATACAATTCTCTCTGATCTATCGCGAAAAATGCTACTTCTATTAAACATTGAATTCGTGACTTCTTTCATTAGGAGCTTACTCCGTAGATATAGACTAGGATTTTAGGATTTTTTATGTTAGGAATTTAAAAAAAAAATATTTTTTTTTCTTTGTTAAAAAAAAAAAAAATAAGGTTATCTAAAGGACATGTTCTCATTGACTGATGTAAGATGCACGCACACCAGATTTTTAAAAAAATGAAGTCATCCCGGGGTTTGAAAGTTTGTGTGGAAAAATCTTTAAGTCAGCACCGATTTTTATAAAGTTTCAAATTCAGACTCTTAAAAATATTTCATTGAACACGTGCTTCGTGTTTCTTTATAATTCACCCCCTAAGGGTACAAATAAAGGGTTGAAAGTTTGTATGGAAAAGTCTTTAAATAGCCACCTTAAAAATATTTACTTGAACACGTGTTCAGGATTTATTCTAATTCACCTCTAAGGATGCAAATAAGCAGGCGAAGCTGCGCGTATCTGCTAGTCATTATATAATAATCGAAACAATGCGATATTTTGCATATCTGTACAAGTGTATAATAAAGATCGCACTCTACTTGTTAAACTGGTTTCCATGCAACTTTCGCAGTTATATAAATTGTTTTGTTTTCCTTTATAAATATTTTTTTATACTCTATGACACAGTTGTCTTATTTCAAATGTTATATTCAAAGTATAGTGGGTTTGAAACTAACATAAGATTATATATCAATTAAAAATTACAAAGCTAAAGTGATGCAATCGCCTAACACTCTGCTGTGTGCGGGATACAGCGTGAAGCTGATTTATTTATTTATATTAATAATTAATAAATCTATATTAATAAATTTTATTTAAAATTCACCAAGCTTAACAAACATAAACACTCAGCTTATGCTCTGCTATACTTTCGTTTATATTGAGCAACTAGTTCATTGACCACGGTCTTAGCGACACACTTCGTATATAGGAATTTGATTTGAAATTCATAATTGAATTCCTTTCTTCATGTTGTGAAGTGAAGTTGTGAAGTTTTTAAATTAACCTCATACTATATATTTTTAGAACAAAAACATAAGATAGCGTGCGTATAACTTATTTGCTGCTAGCGTTTATTACGCTATTGCAGCTAATAATCATTTAATGAAATTATATACATACATGTTATTATACCGTCGAGACATGATAAATTAACTTGAAAATTTAGCATTGAATGTAAAAGGCTAATATTAAATTTGATTTATTTAAATGCATAATGATTAGTGTTAAATCTACTTATTTAAAAAAAATCTGCTTCAATCTGTATCTCACACAGAAGGGTATGTAGTGGAAAACCCAGAGGAAACATAGTGTTAAGACATGCCCATTTTTCACTGATTTCTGAAGGCATTGCGTATTGAGTAGCGTAACTCAACGCCGCGCTTTGCCTCCACCAAAGGAAAAAAAATAAAATATTAAATTAAATTTCCTTGTAGGGATCGAATCCACAACCTGCTTGTCTGGTCTACTTACTTATGCTTATGCTTATGAATATAATTAAAAACGATAATTAAGAAATGTATTGATTAATTATTATTAGCCTACTAACTCCCGGCACAAGCCGTAGTTATTGGTTATTGCATTAAGTTTCTAAGTTGCAATTTACAAAGATTTTTTTTCTATAGGTATATATGGTTTTTTTTGTAAGAATACAAGTAATTAATTACTATGTCTTAATGAATATGTTTCCCAGCAAAACTTGCGGTAACAAAGGTGCGGGGCGTGGACATTTTGGTGTAGAGGCTGGCAGTGACCTTTCTGTCTCACGATCTCGATTTATTACGTGTTTGTTTGGCAGTCCAAATTCCATAACATAGAATAGTATCTAGTTTGTTTTTAGATTACTATAGAATAGACCCGATTATTTAAGTACAGAAATTAAATTTGTTTTTTTCAATAATGTACCTATTTACATATAAACGTGACAGGTATCAACTGGAAATAGGGAATGAAAGTGTCGTCGCCGGACACGGAGTGTCCCAACATTTAACTATTATTATATATAATTTAGGTACCCAGGTTTTCTTTGCCTACCATGTTATGTGGGCACAACATGAGAAAAAATATAACAATAAGCGAACATTCATATATACCCAATTTATCATTGTTTGATTATTTTATCAAACTGTTTTTCGTATAGGTTAAGAAAAAACACTATCACTATTATTAATATATATACATTTTTTTTTGTGTCAAACCTTTTTTTTATACAAAAGTCGTTATTGTAATTGTGTGTACTTTATAAATTCAATAGAAACAAAAAGCAGAAATACATAAACATTACTAAGTCAAATTTGAGTAGTGGCCGAAAATAGACCCACGTCTGATAAAAACTACCAAAAGCAAGTTACAAACTAAAATATAAAGCCAGTACACTTTTCAGCATAATATAAATAACTCTGTTAATACAAAATTTCAAATATTTTTAATATTAAACGTAAGAAAATTTTTGTGTTAGCATGTTAATGTAGATATTATGAAAAATTCTAAGATGTTTTTATAAAATATAATAACAAATTTTATCTGCCTGTGTTGAGAGTACAAAAGAAAGAAAGGAGAAGGTTGACTTTGGGTCTAGTTTATTATGCTCTCTTACATTTATAAAAAAAAGAACTAAAAATATCTCACAACGTACGTAAATTGCACACAAAGTTAAAAAAAATAAATTAAAAATCAAATCAAATCAGCTTCACGCTGTATCCCGCACACAGCAAGGTAGGCAGAGGGAAACCAAGACACTTGTGTTAAAACACTCCGTTCCCCACTTTCTGGCGAATTTTGGAGGCATTGCGTGTTGAGCAAAGAAATGGAAATATAAACGTAAATAAATATTTCACTTCCTCGAGTCGGGATCGAACTCACAACCGTCACGTTACAGTCACACCCTTGTTCCCCTGCGCCACGACGTTAAGTTTAGTTAGACATTTCAAGTTTTTTTAATATGTTATTAAAATTTTCTAAACATAAATATCTAATAATAGCTTCAAGCATTTATCTCATTTCCTTTGATGTTACGATTTTAAACAACAAAGTAAGAAGCATTAGGTATATCTATTTACATAACATTTATTACATTTACATAATAATAAAGCGGAAGAGTTTCTTTGTTTGTTTGTTTGTTTGTACGCTAAGATCTCTGGATCTACTGGTTCGATTTACTTTGTTTTTGTTTTGTATGAAAGCTGCATTCTTCAGAAGTGCTATAGGCTATATAACATTACATTACACATATAAACTAATATATTTTAAAGTACTTTCTAATTTGACATGCAATTTATTCTGCCATGTTAATAACAACCGTCGTCGCTACGCGACCGCGTTCGTTACCGCGTCATTTTCATATTCATCCTTATGAAAATAAATATAATAGTCACTTTTAACATTTTATCTAGATTGAAATTATAGTTTAATGTATAACATTCTAATAAATAATTAAGGAGATGTCACTGATTCGAAATGACCTAGCCTTCGGGCGGCACAGTATGAGTATGACCGACGCGAAAATATTCTTATAGTTCAAGCAGGCGTAGCCGCGTCCGGGTCCACTAGTCTATTTACATAATTTTTATTCATAATCTGATAATATGCTCACACATCAAAAGGAACTCTTTTAGTTATCAGAAATCTCGAAATTACTTTGAAGTATAAATAAATAAAATTTTCTTTTAATTTTCAATAGACAAGCAAATGAAATACAAGTAATAATTTTTACAATGGAATTTTTAAAGTAAAATGTAAATTCCATTAAAAAAAAGTAAATATTATACGAAAAGACAGGTGTATCAAGCCCGAGGTTTAACCTTGCTACTTTCCAAACATAAATTACGGCTACAATGACTCAAGAGGAAAATACCATCGCGACTTCCGCTTTAATATTGAACAACATTAGCATAAATAACAATCAAACTATTCTAGTCTATTGTTTATGAAATTTATTATTTCAACACGATTGGAATAATTCCTTTTTTATTTATATCTAGACCTAATAAGACCTAATAATATTTTTCAAGAGGTAATAAAAAATTAGATTAAATTATAGTATAAAAAAGGGTATAATATAAAAATGTATTATTGTCATTTCCTCACTATGGTAACATATCAAAGCACGGCGTTGTGTTCCGCCACTCAATAGGCATTATACGAAAAGTGATGAAAGACTGGCGCAAAAGTTTTATGAAAGAAAAGTGAGTAGAAGAGATTGGGGGAGATCTCTTCTCATTCATCAGGGGAATTAGTCTTCGAAAACGCAATTTCGATAATATAGGGGGAAGGTCACGTAAACATAATGAGGATCCCTCAGAAGCTACGTTTGAAGAGGTTGATGATGGTGGACGAGGCGAAAGAGGTAGGCAGGGACGAAGCATTTTGCGCTCCGTACTCTCTGGCTACCTCGCTAGGAATACAGCGTGCAGCTATAAAATATATATATTTTTTCCAAATAAATGCTTAAAACTTGTAAAAGTTAAATTAAAAACGCTTTACAAATATCCACGTACGCCCAATCAACTAAATTTTAATATGAAAATTAAGAAAAGAAAAAAATAGTATAATTGCAATTAACCCACGCTTGAGCAAGCTATCTACTTACCGTGTAATAATAGAGGCGTATATACTGTAATATCGACCATTTTTTATCATTTACATAATTTCATAATTACATCCGCATATACAAAGATTCAACACGTTTTAATTTGTTAACCACAAATTATAGCACAGCTACAGCTTGGTTTTATAATTTCCTTTAATATCTCTCTCATTAGAGAGCAGGCAAAAAAAATCTAATATAGGACACTCCACTCTCCGTAATGGATAATTTCGTTGATAATAATATTATAATAAATAGCTTACAAAATAATTAAGACTTTAAATATAGTCGTCTCTATAAAAAGCCTTGCAGTTGTTATTAGAATCGTATCTAAAAGTGTCAGTTGTAAATACAATTAATTCCATTCTGTATAAACAATTGAAAGTTATAAAAATATAGTATTATATACTTTAGTTGCATACATTAAAAATAATATAATATACAAAATTTCACATAATTCGAAACTACCTACTACATATGACAAAGATATTGCAATTTATATTTAATTCACAGCTTCTTGCTTCACGCTGTATCCCGCATAGAAGGATAAGCAGAAGGAGCCTAGTGCTAAAACACTCCGTTCTCCACTTTCCGCCGAATTCCGACGAATTATTACTACGAACTACGAGTATCATATAAGATCTATTTTAAACTCTAATTTTGATGGATTTTAATATCGTAAGATAGAAAGTGAATGTAAATTACTACGTCGATAAGTGATGCAATATAGAACTACTGGCAGTACAGTGTTGGGAAAATGATAAGGTATCTCGTTGTCTATGCAAATAACATTGTGTAAATGTTTGAACCATGAGAAAAAAACAATTAAGGGCTTTGTTTCAATTATAAAATAAATATGGGATAATTTCATAAGCAACTATTATATGTTTTTTCTTGTCATAAAAGGCAACGACTGAAAGAATATGTTTTGTCAATATTTTTATATTTACAAAACAATGTCAACATAATATGCTTGAGAATAAAACTGGTTTTCTCTTAGAAAGAAACAAAGAAAAAGGATATATATAAACTCTACCCTGCACACAGCATGGTAGGCAGAGAGAACCCAGTGTTATAACACTCTGTTCAAAATTTTCCGCTGTATACATAGGCATTGCGTATTGAGTGGCAGAACTAAATAATATCTCTAGTAACTAGAGGCAAAGAACTAAAACTAGAACGTAGAAATGAAAATATTAAATATTTCTTTTCTTCTAGTAGGAGTTGAACCCACACCCTGTCGCGTCAATAGGCACACGCTTGCGTCCCTACGCCACGACTGGCCTCAAAATATTGAATAATAAATCTAATTTCATAAAAAACGAGATAGATGAGAAACAAGGTGAATATTTATCTATTAGTCCTGGCCCAACATTGCTTTAAAGGAAAAGCTCATTTTTCAAGAATTTAATTTACAAAAATAATTTAAAGAATGAAGTCGCCAGCAGCTTTATAACTTAAGACAAGTTGATGGATGATTGTTGATGGACCGTACCGTGGCGAATGCGATAAGGCTTGAAACTTATGAGGGATTTCGCAAAGAGTTTTAATAAACTTTATAAATATACTAGTGGACCCGGACGCGGCTACGCCTGCTTGAACTATATGAATATTTTCGCGTCGGTCTATTATATTTATTTTCATAAGAATGAATATCAAAATGTCGCGGTAACGGTTGCGTAGCGACGCGACGGTTGTTATTAACATGGCAGAATAAATTGCATGTCAAATTAGAAAGTACTTTAAAATATATTAGTTCATATGTGTAATGTAATGTTATATAGCCTATAGCACTTCTGAAGAATGGAGCTTTCATACAAAATAAAAACATAGTAAATCGGACCAGTAGATCCAGAGATCTTAGCGTTCAAACAAACAAACAAACAAATAAACAAACAAACTCTTCCGCTTTATTATATTAGTATAGATTGCAAATACAAAATTATTGGATTGTACATTAAAAAATATTATAAATAAATATATAATTTATTTATAACATTTATTTATTGGTAGCAGGATAGGAGAGCGAACTGTTATAGTCCACATTGTGTATTAAGTGGCGGAACTCAGCCCCATGCTCTTCGGCACCAGAGCGAAGAAATGAAAATATTAAATATTTTATTTTCTCGACTGGGAATCGAACCCACAAACTGTCATTTATACACTCACACTCTTACTCTTACGTGCCCCTGCGCCGAGACTGGCCTCTACATATCTGGGAAAGATAACGAAATTAATATATTTGTATGATTGTCTGAAAAATTATAGGAAACTAAAAGTTAAAAATAAAAACTATTAAAATTAAATCAAAATTGATTCAATAGCTTTTGAGATATTTGCCTAAAATGAAGAATGAAGAAGAGAATGAATGCCTATAAATGGAAGCATGCAAAAAGAACTTCGAGATCAATGTTTTCTACCAGTTTCGGTTTAATACAATGCCCCCCTATCATCTACGTTCTAAGTAATTATAAATATTTTCTTATGGAATTCGTACCCACTACCATTACTTCTAATGGGCATTATCGCAACTGTGCCACCACTACATAAATTTATTATTTTCACTTATTACTATTGAAATAGTTTTTCTTAGTAAATATATAAATTATACTGTCTAAATTTTACATACATATTTTCATAGCAATTACCTAATGTAGAGCAAGTCATTATATTATATTTGACCAATATGTCTCACACGTTTTGCGTAAGCGGAAGTTATTTTGAAACTATTCGTAATGTGTCTCTCTTATGTCAAAATTGTGTGAATAATAATTATTTATATTTTTTTCTTATGTTTTTCTACTATGACAGGTGATTCTAATAAAAAGTTTCATATGTTATAAGTTTATATATATTTATTTTTAAACGTGAAATGTATCTGTTGTATTTCTTTTCCAAATTCACTCCAAAGTTTTACTTATTAAATTTGCTTTTGTTCATATTTTTTTACCAAATGCCGCCGTCATATACCTCAAATTCGCTTTTTTCACCCTTCATTCATTCAAGGTACAACATCTAGTATTTTAATCGAAACTTAGAAAATCTACCACCAAATTAATAAATCTAAGCTATTATAACTTACAACATAACAAAATTAATTCACTCCAAATAAATTCTACAGTGAAAAACCTATACATGCAAAAGTAAGTTTTTACTTAACTAATTCAGATTCCTAAATATGTCTTACAAAATAAATGATTGTCGTCAAAAATTCGCTCTATATTAGCGTAATAGGCTACTATAATATACTATATCAATTACACAACCAACATAGTTCTTGAGAAATTGCACAAAATATCTGTTAACGACTATAGTTTATACCATATAAGCTTAAAGTAAGCAATTGATATAGATTAATAGTTTTTTTTTTCTTTTTATAAACTACATAGCTAACTGTATAATTAGAGGAAGAAATTAGTCCAGAGTTGAATTAATGGGTGTACGAAAGAATTGGGTAACTATAATACGTGACTGTATTGGGTTCTCGAGATATCTTATGTGTTGTAACTTGTCTGTTTACTTTATTTTTTGTTTAGTTTCGCAGTGTCTCTCGTGTAGGACGTTAGGTAGAGGGAACCTAGGAACCTAATGTTAAGACACATCTCATATAATTAATAATGAAAAAATTCACATTCACATATGCAAATAATTTAAATTTGTTTATTTTTTTGTTTGTGGCAGATGGAACCTATGGTTAAGACACTCCGTTTCCCATTTTCTGCCAAATTTTTGTGGCATTACGTATTGAGTGGCGGAACACAACGCCGCATATTGCGTCGACACCAGAGCGAAAAAAAAATCAAATATTAAATATTTTAATGAAAATTAATCCAAGATTTAAATACATATCTATATATTATTTAGTAGTACCAAGTATTACTTAAGTAACTGATCTACAGAATGCCCCTCGATAAGCCTTTTCAAATACAATTGATTATTAACAACAATCGCGCTTAACCTTCACCTCGATATAAAGGAAAAAGAACGGATAATTGCTTTAATGAAATGTAAAACCAAATTTTATTGTTCTAACTGCCATAGTCATTTATTATAAGAGTTTTGAAATGGAAATGTCCTTAGCCTGGTCAAATGTTGACTATGTGGAAAAGTTCATACTTAATTGATATTTAATTAGCTACACTCTCCGCCTTCTAGGCTTTGCGTGTTGAGTGGCGGAACTTAACGCCGCACTTTTGCTTTGGTACCAGAAAAATGAATTATTTATCCGAGTGGGAATCGAACCCACAGTTAAAATTTTTATATGTTTTTTAAATAGCACTTTGCTTTCTTAAATATGGAATAATAGTTTATAACTTAAATTTTGTTTGACATAAAAAATGGAATTTCAATTCAGTCTTAATTAACATTTACTTAAGTAATACAATGAATTCAACAAATTCTTTTAAGGTCGTTAGTCTCGCACTCCAAGTGCATAGTCATTATTCAACAGACAACACCCAACACTGTTACTTACATAAGACGCTATATAATTGTTACATTTTTGTTACAGCTCGATTAAATTTAAAATATTTGTACTAAAATTACAGTTACCTAACTTTTTCTTTTGTAATTATGATACTATAATTAAACACACAAACACTTGTCCTATTTCTCTGTTTTATATTTTTGCGTTTATATCTCCGTTTCTTCGCTCTGGTATCAAAAAGTAGGAAACAATATTACGAATTTTGGAGAAAAGTGGAGAACGGAGCGTCTAAACACTACGCATTTCCAGACATATTCAGGCTACTGAGCTAAACACAAAAAAAAAACACAAAAAAATATATAGATATTACATTTTAACGAAAATCTTATTTTCATTCTACAAGTTTCTATTGCACAAACTATTTTTAAGTACATCCTACAGTGAAATTCCAACTTGTTCCAAGTTTACTAAACTACGTTTCAACTAATGGTAAACTTATACACTTCCCAGAGCTTAATCTTACAAAACAGAAGGAAGTTTACGATACAAGACAAGCGTAATACGTGATATATAGCAACATTTAGTGATTTTAAAGTGAGATTTTTATGAGCAGTAAAAATAAATCGAGCTGAAACGAGAGCGTTTACAGCTGGAGGAGCCATTATCGATTTTACATTTCAAATATCTAATTCAAATATCTTTTAAGAGTAACTTTGTGTTTTATACTTTATCACACCTACTATTAATTATGATTAATTAAATTTATGGAAAGAATGGAAAGCGGGACGAAAAAAATATTACCAACAAAATAACATTAAATAATATTATTTGGGACAAAATATTAGAAAATCAATAAAAAACTTGAAAGAGACCAGATGTGGCGCAGGGATACAAAGTGTGACTGTCAACGCGACTGGTTGTGGATTCGATCCCCACTCGACGAAATTAAATATTTATTTAAATTTATATTTTCTTTCCTTGCCTTTTATGTCGTAACACTAGATTCTCTTTGCCTACCCTGCTGTATGCGGGTTACAGCGTGAAGCTGATTTAATTTGATTTAAAAAAGAACTTGCTACATTTCTAATGTATTTTTTTTTATTTTAAATTTAGAAAACAAGTATGAATAAGTATTCATTTGATGATAAATTTATCAACTAATAACAAAAACAAATATATATAATTATATATTATTGTATGTCAAAGATATACAAGAAATACAAATATATGAAATAAAAGTAAAAATTTAGATAACAAAGAAAGATTGCTTCGATACAGATAACAAAAGCCATACACTTTATGATACATTAGACGAACTTCCGGTTTCCCTCAAGTCAATTTCCTGTAAGTAATTTTTATGGCCCATATTTCTTTAGCTCTTCCCAATACAGATACCCTACGAGAAAGTAGGGTGCTCGTAAAAATTTTACACTCGTATTTTCTAGTATAATGTTGAAAATAATATAGGAAATGTATTGCAAATTAGATGTTAATTTCAAATTGTTAACTTTGAAAAGTACTGTTTATGTGTATTCACCACTTTTCTACGAAACATGTTTGATGATAGCTAATTTTGAATTAAATGAATACTGCATTTTGTGAGGTACCTTCTAGGAGGGAACGCACACAACAAGATAAGGAAAGGGAATCTGGGAACCTAGACACATAAGATAAAAATATATTCTTCTTCTACTATAAATATAAAAAAAAATAATAATAGTAAATGTAAAAAATATTTTTAACTTTTTATGCAATACATTGTATGCAATGATCAGCTTTCAAGATTTCCTCCACAAAGAATTTTTTTAGATAAAAAACAGGAAAACATTCTTAGATTGTATATACTTACGGATACATTCTTTTATTTTTCGTAGGTCATCAATATTTATTTCTAAGGTCAGATCAATTAAAAAATAATTATTTTTGCTCAAAATGCTTAAAGAACGGAACGAAATGGAATGTAATGCGTTCCATTAAATTATACGATGTTAATTTCCGTTTCAAAGCCTTATGTAATAGCATTTAACAACAGAAGCTTCAGAAATAGCAATTCTGCTTATAGAAAGGGTCTCTCTTGATCCTTTTTGGATATACGAGTCTCATGTACATATAAAGTATGGAATGACTTGAGTTCGGCCAGCTTTGTAATAAATTACTTATGATTTCGTTACATTTAAATATATATGTATATATAGTCGACTGATCCTAAATACATTGCGTGTGTAAGCGCTACTTGGGGTTGAATTCAGAATTCGGCGGAAAATGGGAAACGGAGTCTCTTAACACTAGGTTCTCTCTGCTTCCCCTGATGTGTGCGGGATACAGCATGAAAAGAAAATTAATAATTTTTATTGTCCAGCTCTCAACACGCTGTGTCGGTTTCGGGTGAAACATAGAGTATGCCTGCTATATGCGGGAATATGCATGAAGCTGAAAAAAAAATACTTTCACTTACAATAAAATGATAGAACAAAAATCTTTATTACTGAATTGTGTAAATTTTATATTAAAAATATGTAAAGCGTCCATACAAACAAAAATAATTCCTATAGTCACGTAATATCTATAATTTATTCAAAGCAATTTGTTTATTTGCGTGAAGAGTAATATTTAAAAGGAAACATTAATTTTGAAAATATGACCCGTCTTCATAATTGGCGGTGAAACATTTTAATTACAAGGTCTTTGATTAAATAACTGTCTTATGACGTTTTAATAACGCTTTTACTCGAAAGGAAGTGGAAAATTGATTCCACTGAGATTTATTATGCATAGGTTCTTATTTTTAAAAATATTATTAAAATATTATTATTAATTACATAAAAATTCTATTAACTATCGCTATTTAATATTTTTTACTAAAACTTCCTTTGTTTAATTAATATTTTTAAATTAATATTCTCTTGTTCCAGATAAACATGCACAAATTAAAACTTTGCCTCGTGGCGCTATTCGGCGTGGCGTTGGGGCAGTTCGTGAACTTGCAGACTTCCCCCGGTCAGACTTATTTACATCAAATTTCTCCCGCTAACTATCCTAGGGGTATTTTTCCGGCTCAAAGACTACCCGTCAATGGACTTGGGTAAGTTAGGCAATGGTGATTTATTTGTAACTAGCATTTGTTTCATTATTTCTAATTTTTAAATATGATTAATTAATATTATTTAAATTTAAAAAAATATTGTAATATATATATACAAGAACTGAAGAAGATTCCTGATTCTAATTGTGATTCTTATTTACTAGTCCTACCCAAATGATAACCTTTTTTGTACCATTTCATTGTAAAGTTTTAATTAAATTTGTTTGTAGATCCATTCCACCTAATGCTTTTTGTGTTTAGAAAAGGTTTAGCTGAGAAATGTAATTAAAAATGCTTATACTAACTTATTATATCAGAAACGAAAGAAATTGTCAATAAACATAAGATAAAGATTTGCTTTTTTTAACTTAAAATAGAATTTACAATAAATTTTTTACCGAATTATATATTTAACAATCTCAAATACATATTTTAATAAGAATAATATTATTATTAGTATTTAATAAGTATAAATTTCGTTATCTTACTTTTATGGCACTTTTATTCGTACCATCACTTCCCTTTAAAATGCACAAATTCTATAGTATTTAATACTAGTAGAATACCAGATACATGTTGCATGAAGTTAATTTCGCACCAATTATGTTAACAGCTACCTGAAGGCGATGGATCTAGAAGAATTTGCTGCAAAATTCGAAAAAAGGTTATTTTTATCAAAATTTTTATTATTGATATTATTACAATTGGCTTTACGAAATTGAAAATAAATTTTAATATATACTATATTTGTCACTTCTGATTATTTTTACAGTCTATGACGTATATGATTTTGATTTTACGTTGTTATGTGAGCGAGAATTTTCAAAGAAGCATTAACGACGTGACAAAATTGGTTTATTATGTCACGCAATTTGTACCCGAGCTCGGGTTCGATAATTGTGTCTTGTTATCTTTTGAGGAAAAAAATCAAGCCTGTACATAGATTTCGCTGTATATAGATTTTTTAAATATAATAAAAAAAAACATCAACAACCCGTTATACGAATATAGTAAAACCTATTTTGGTACTATTAGAAAATTATATTTTTTTATTTGTTGTGTACAGGTTTTGGGTTCGATTCCCATTCGAGGAAATTAAATATTTATTATTTTCTTTTCCTCGTCCACTCAACCACGCAATGACTGCAGAATTCGGTGGAGAGTGGGGAACGGATTTTTTATAGCACTAGGTTCCCAGGTTCCCTCTATCTGATTTGTCCGGGATATAGTGTGAAACTAAAAAAAAGAAAATTATGTACCTACATGAAATTGAAGGTGTATATTATATTTCTAATATATATTGTAAGTAAATTATAGATAAACTGAACATTAAGAAGGTAAGTAGTACCGATGTATAATATAAGTGTGTTTTTGCGTATCCTAACAATTGTCTGTCCTAACATTTGTGTAAATATTGCTAATCTAAACACCTTTTCATTATTTAATTTAAAAAATTGATCCCAAAGAATTATTTATTATAAAAAAAAATCATATGAAATATATTGATTTTAATTCGAACTTTTTATAATTTTAGTTTTAGCAACCCTCCGCCACCTGTTGGGTCTGGACAAGACCCAGCTACACAAACATGTGGTATTGCACCATCTTTTTGTGTCAAATCCAAGTACCGAACAATAGATGGTTCGTGTAATAACCTGCTCAGACCTACATGGGGTAACCCACAAACGCCTTATGGCAGATTGGTCGCGTATAAATATGGAGATGGTAAGTTATAGTTACTTGTTTAGTAAAATAGCAAATAAGTAAATTAATATAATATCTTTAAGCCACTCTTTCCGTAGTAGGAGAGGATTTTCAAAGATTCCTTAAAATAAATCGAGAAATCCTCTCTATCCTCCCAAAGATGACAAAAGGCAAATTTACGTTATCTAGGCCTATATAAAAATAATAAGATTATATAAAAAATTAAATTATTATGACTGTCCTAATGGTATTAATCGCGGCGTTGGGTTCCGCTATAAAATAAATATATTGTGCGTTTTTGGTGATGTCTAAAACAATAATTTTTAACATGAATGTAAAATAAATGTTATATAAATTATTTTTACAACCATCGTTTAATAAGTACCCATTCAGTACAAGTTAAACCACAACGGCAACAAAAGAGAATTTTATTCTGAAAAAAAAAAACATTATGTTAACCTCGTTAAAGTATATCTTTGAAACGTAATTTTAATTATTCTTGGTATTTTGATTAAGTCATTTTAATTTTAATATGAAGCTAAATTGTACTGTAAGGAATTTTCTCTTTGACGCTTCCTCATTATATTTTCTTAATATGAATAGACAAAAACAGCACTTTGTGACGTAAACCTCGTATATTATAAAATATATTTTTAGCTTCATAATGTATCGCGTACATAGCAGCGTAGACAGAGGGAACGCGGGAACCTGGTACACTTCCTTTACCCACTTTCCGCTCATTCAAAAATTGTAAATGTATTGGATTTTTTCTTATTAGGTATTCGGAGGAATAAATATATTTTAAAAGTTTACCTTATTTTTATTATTAGAAGACAAAATGTGTTGTTGGATTTCGTTATGTAAATCTATGATTTGGCGAGAGTATAGAATGGCTCTGCCTATTTTCCTTGCAAAATCTGCAAAGAAAAGATCTACACTAATAAAAAATCAAAATTTATATCTGGAAATGCTACCTATTTTTATTAAATATAAATGTATTGTAGAATTTAATTCTAAAGTTAAACTTTACAATATATATTTACAAAAAATATGTTATTTATGGTTTTAAAGAATAAATTATATTTTCAATATTTAAATTTAATTTTCCTTTGAAAAAGTTTTTATTATTTTTAATCAAACCTAGAGCAATAAACAGTCCCAATTGTTGGAGCCTCATAAAATATTTTATGACAATTCTTAATCAAAAATAAACTTGATTTCAAAATAAAAAATACATAGTTCAAAGTAAAATAATATATGTACTCGTATATCTAACATCGCTGGCGTTTACTTTTTCACGCAGATGGCTACTCTAATTCAATGAAAATGGTCATTTTGTCCGTAACCGGGTAGCGGCAGGGTTATTATTATGACTATCATATCATATTTCATAATTAGCTTATTATTCTGGACAACGGACTATGTTAAAGGAAACGTCGTATGTTGAGTGGCGGGTCTTAACTCCGCGCTTCGCCTCGACACGAAAGCGAAATGAAAATTTCTTTTCCTTGAGTGGGTATCAAATCCATAACCTGACGCGCTTACAGTCACATACTTGTGCCCCTGCCCCACGACTGGCCTCTATCTCAGGGTCATGGGTGTGAAGTTGTATATAAAATACGTTAATAAATCTAAAGTTATTGAAAGTTTATTTATCACGTACAGTTTTTTCTTAAAGTAAAGACAATGAATAAATATTTATGATATCAAAAATAAGGTTGCATATGTGACCTGGTCCGAGACATCAAGGTAAAAATAATAAATTAAGATTATTATTTTTTTCATTTTTTTATTTTAGGTATAAGTCAATTTCCACGATCTGTTTCTGGTGATGAGCTTCCAAACGCTAGGACTGTTAGCAATTTCTTATTCCCTGAAAAGAACCTAGTAGACCCTGTGTGGAATCTAAACGCCCAGCAGTGGGGTCAGATTATAACGCACGACATGTCTCTGACCGCCGGTGTTGCACAAAGTCGTAAGTATATCTTTCATGTATTATTAATTAAAATAATTGAAGGTATAATTTAAAAAAAATATTTGAATTAATTGGTTTCTATATAGTGATAATATATAGAAAATAACACTAGACTATACGTTTTAATATAAACGTATTACGTTTTTCTTGTATAAAATAAAAGATATAATCTATAATTAGAGTCATTGATATGGATAGTTGTTACCTTAACATACTTCAGTATGTTTTACGAGGATACAATTTTTTAGATATCTGAAAAGTAAGGTTAAAAATTGGCTTTCAATTTGAGATATGTAAAATATACATGCGTACGTACGTATGAATATGTATAAATGTTGATCAATTATAGAATTTAACATCGCTTATTGTTTTAGTTTTTTTTTTTAAATATTTTCATTGAAATATTACGAGTTCGAATCGAACTCTGGGAAATATATTTATTTATAAATATTTCCATTTCTTTATTCTGTCAACAAAGCAAACGGCAACAGTTCATTCATTCCCTCGAATGGAAATCGAATCCACGACCGTCGCACTTACAGTCACACGCTTGTATCCCTGCACCATGACGGCCAAAAAGTATAGCTCATACTATAACATTCACTTTCTATTACAGGTTTAGGTGTATATTTGTAATGAGGTAGATGATATCGACTAACGTTTTTTGTTTGAATTGTTTTTTGTGTAATTGTCTAAATGTTTTTTTTTTCACTTATCATTTACTTACAACCATAATATACATCCATAAGCTAAAAAATATATATGCATATATATATCTAGGCTTATATAGACATTATTCCTTTTATAATCATTCATGTGTATTTCATGTCTTTGTCAATTTACCTTGTCGTTTTTGTTGTTTGTGTGTCGAATGCAGCTTAAGCTTTATAATATCTTGGGAACGTCCTTCTTCGTTTATATATTTAATTTTTTTAAATAATTTATATTTAACATATTTATATATTTAAATTAACAGATAAAGATCCATTGACTTGTTGTGATGACAACGGTCAGCTCTCTGCAGACGCCCATTCAAACCCCATGTGTGCCCCCATCATAGTACCACCCAACGACCCCGTCCACTCTCAAGTCGGCACCCAGTGTATGAATTTTGTAAGAACCGGCACTACTAGAGATAGAGGATGCACACCGCCTTATGCACCTGCTGAACCTGTAAGGTTTTTTTTTGATACTATTTTTTTTAATATAGAAAACCAACAGACTATAATTTTTAGGTTAACTAAACAGAAGACTCGCTTTTTTAAATATCAAGATTTATTACTGCTACGTATAAATAGGAAATATTTTTTTACATTTTAAAAGTGTTATTTCACACTTGGGAAAGAAAAATACTTTTTAGAAAACATAAAAAAATTAACGTAGCGGGATTTGAACCTGCGCCTCTTGGAAATCATTTCTTTCCGCTGAGTTGGGGGACTCAACATCACGCTTTGCCTTGTTACCAGAGCGTAGAAATGAAAATATTAATAAATAATATAATTATTCATTCCCTCAAGTGGGAATTGAACCCACACCCTGTCGCGTTCACAATCACAAGCACAAGCTCTGACTGTGTTTTTGAATAAATATACTTGTAGGATAGTAATTCTCATGTGTAATATAAAATTGGTCGGCAGTAATTTGTAAATGTAATAAAATGATGGATGGGATGCCAGACATCTTGTACTGGCGGTTTCGCTTTAGGTGTACAGAACTGACACAGATTTATGGTACCTTAATTCTAGTCGATAAATTATATCAAAAATTACTAAAGCGGCAAACAATACGCGAATTTGAATTTAGTAATTAAATACTTCATGAGGCTAATGTGTTTAATATTTATATTTTTTCTATCCCATACAGCTGGGTAGGCACAGGGAACTTAGTGTTAAGACACTCCGTTCCTCATTTTTCGCCAAATTATGAAGGTATTTCGCATTGAGAGGTGGAACTTAACGCCGTGCATTACCTAGACACCAGAGCGAAGAAATGAAAATATTATTAAATAATAATTAATTTTAAATATTATTAAATAATAATTAATTTTTTAGGGATCGAACAAGTCAGTCATCAAACAGTCATGTTTACAGTCACATCCTTGATCAGGAGGTACAAACCTCCTCTTGACAATAAATTACTTTTAAGTAATTATAATCTTTAAGTTCAAGCTGGTGGGAAATATTATCAATATAAAATTAATTTCTACATCGAGTTTGTATGTATACATATATAATAGTGGACCTTTTTCTTATTAAAATATCAAGTAATTTACTATAAACTTTAATTTGAAATATTGCAAATAGAGTATAAAGATCAGCGTACCATAAAATTATACAAAAAACTTTTATAATAAGTACCCACCTACATCTAACGTTGTGTAAATACTAGTTTAAATTATTTTATCTCACGTTTAGCGTTAACATCTATTCGTTTAACCAAATTTGTTGAAGTTATTTTATTAAATTTATAGTTATAAAAAGTAAAGAAAATAATAATTTAAATTGTATACAATTTTTATCAGTTTTTTATTACTTTGTTGTTTTCGTTCCCCATTGTCTTCTGGATTCCGGAGGCAATGTGTGTTGAGTTGCGGGAACTTAACACCGCGATGCCTCGTTACTAGAGCGAGATAATGAAAATATTTCCTCGACTAGAAATCGAAACCACAAATATATTTTTTATTTAATAAAAATCATATTTTAGTTGACAACAGTAACTGCTTACATGGATGTGTCGAACGTATATGGTAGCAGCGAACGTCAAGCTAACGCTATACGCGCCTTCTCTGGAGGACGCTTAACAACAGTTTTGCGAGGAGGACGACAATGGCCCCCACAGGACCCTAATGTTACACTGACTTGTGAATCAGCACAGTCTCCAAATGAACCCTGCTATTTGGCAGGTAGATACTTCTTTTTGTATTTTTTTGCAGAGTAAGCGCGCTGAACCTGGGAACCTAGTGTTAAGACACTCCATCCCCATAAAGAAACTTCCGTTCCCCACTTTCCACCAAATTCTGGATTAGGAGTTTCTCGTTACCTTCTATTTATCTTATCATTTAACCTTCGTTATCAATTATTATTGAAAAAAATCCACTCTACTTAAAGATATACATTTTTAATAGTAAGCTAAATAATTATATTGAGCCAAAGAAATAAAATTTCCATTTTTGTATACAAAAAAAATATATATAACAATTTTAAATGTTTTTTGTCAACAGGTGATATCAGAGTAAACCAGAATCCGCAACTAACAATCCTCCAGATCATCATTTTAAGAGAGCACAATAGAATAGCTGATATTTTATCTTCTCTAAATCCTCACTGGAATGACGAGACCGTGTACCAGGAAGCCCGACGCATCGTTATAGCAGAAATGCAGTACATTAACTATTACGAGTGGTTGCCGATCTTTTTGGGTGAGAAAAATATTTGAAAAATATAACAGAGTATTAGATCAAAGCGTGTGAACGCGATAGGTTGTAGGTTCGATACCCACTCGAGGAATTGAAATATTTTATATTTACATTTCTTCACTCTGGTGTCGCAAAAGGCGGCCTTGGCCACCACTCAATATGTAATTCCTGCAGAACTCGATGGAAAGTGTAGAGCGGAGTGCCTTAACACTAGGCTCTCTCTGCCTACCCTGCTGCTACGGGATACAGTGTGATGATAAATACAAACTAATAGGAAGACCATTGGTATCTATAAGTTCAAGTAAATGTCATAACAGTATGGCAGCAAAGCAAACTGTTACATAAAATATTTTTGTATAACACAAGGCGCTTCTCCTACGATTTGCAAGTTAAATTAACCTCGACAGAGCAGTAGTTGCTCAGAACTTGGGTGAGCAAATAGCATTTATGTATATATGTATAAACTTTTCCTTCAAATAAATACAGGTATAGGCGCGTACATCGCATGGAAATAATAATAATATGGTAATTTAATTTATACTTGAAAGTAAAAAGTAAATTTTTGTGTTTTATTGCGTGAAGAAACCAATTATTTAAACAATTTTTTCTTTACTATTTTCCAAATATTTTAACTTGCCTTTAATTGAAATCTCTTTAAAAATATAATTTGAATATATAAGTAATTAATACTAACTACTTAACCCTAGATAGATAACCATATTGCACTTTACACTAAAGATAACCATACGTCGATTCAACGTGCGAATGTTTGAGTGAGCATATTTTGGATTATGTATATCCTAGGTTTATGTATATGATATTATATCTTAATGTATGTAATTGTGTTGTGAATAAATAAAAAACATTAGAGTTTATTTATATTTTTATTAGAAAAAATAAAAAAAGAACAAAAGGAGGTACTTCTTACTTTATAAAACTTAAACATTTAGGAATCTCTCCGTCAGTTTTATAATTTGAGACATTAACTTTTTAAAATCATTTTTTTATAAACTATATAATATTAAAAACCTAAATAAATATAATTTTTTATTAATTTTCGTCTCAAAGACACTTAGGACAGGCGCTGGACTTGTGCTCTCTACAAATGGGATTTTTACAGTTGCTGCACATAGTCTTTGTCATCCTTCTAATTTTTGATGGACAAAAGGCACAATATTTTCTTTTCTTTAGCTCAGTTACACCTTCGAGTTCTGTGGGAGGTGGCTTTTACATCAGGGTTTTCAATCTTCAGCTGGATTTCTGCGTTGGTCCATTTTTTTATCTCCTCCACAATGTCATCAGTAATAAATGTACTGAAACATTCTAAAGGCTCATAAGGGCATTTATTCGTCCGAGTGGGACCCTTTGATGTCCGTATAATATTAGCAGATGATATTCTTCCACTTGTTCTGCCTTTAGTAGTGGCTGTCCAACGATGATCGTTTTGCCTCGAAGAGTTTGACGCTATGGCATGACAATCGGCATACTTGCCGAAGCACTTTCAGGAGTTTCAGGGTTATTTTCAGACACATCTTCAGTATGCAATGTGTTTACTACTGATGGACCACTCGCCTCATATTCTACAGCATCATTCTGTACTTCATATTTTAATAAATTGTCTTCAGTTTCATTGTCCGACTCCTGAATCTCTGCATCGCTCGTTTCATGCAACAACCGACTGATTTTTACATCTTTTATACGATTATGTGACGACATGATGTTTTTTTGTCGTGAGCTGTAACAAGTAAAAAAAATAAGTACATTTTTTCTGAAAAAAGTCCCAATAACACATTTTCCTAAAAATCTAAAAACTAACATTAAAGATAACCATACGTCATTTCGACGTAAGGTAGGTAAATATTGACGAAAGTATTGCACTTACCGGAAGGATACGGGTGTGTCCTGCAAGCTCCGATGGCCAAATGAGTTGACAGGAGCGGCCAGTTTAGTGACGCGAAAAACAAACGAGTTATATCAATTTTTCAAAGTCGATTACGTCGATTCGACGTAGGTTATCTATCTAGGGTTAAATAATACGACAGTGAGTTCTATCTAATTAGGCTATAAAAACACCCCACAACAAAATTTAAGTTTAGATATTTAGGTAAATCTTTGTTTGACAATACCTCTATAGAATTTTTTTTACAAAGAATCGCTATTCAAAGGTTATCATTGGGGGAGAAAATGCTAATTATACAATAATGTTAATTAATTAGAAATGAAAAGATATTCATATTTGCTACTAAGGGCTCCGGATCGGCTTCGCCCGCTTGGACTATTATGAATAACTACTATATTAATATTATTGAAGTATTAAAAGATAATTCATTATTATTTTAATATAGTTATCTATTATGTTATGCACTTAATCAATCGTAAATTAAAAGTTTTAAGATATTGTTATTATAACAGGTGTATTTATATGCATTTTATGTTATAGGTTATGAAAATTTGGTCAAAAACAAGATTATCTACCCGGGTGCACATGGATACGTAAATGATTATAATCCACAAGTCGATCCTACAGTGTTAGATGAACACGCAACAGCCGCGTTTAGACATTTCCACACATTGATAAGAGGATATTTGCAGTGAGTTTTCATTTAAATTTTAGAATAATATTTTACTCAATTTTATTTTTTTCTTTTATAAATACCTTTAATTAGTTTTTTTTGTTTAATAAATACCTTTTTCTTAAATGCCTTCATCAAGCCAAGTACTTTTATTTCGTTATATTTCGTTATTGTTCTTGATAAGTAGTTATTTTTATTCTGATATATCGTATAACGTTTTAATAGAAATAACCTATATAATAAAAGGTTTAAAAAAGGACAAAAGACTTTAGGCATGCCGTACTGCTCGTACTATGCATGTATATTATAATCTCAATAGGAAACAATACACTTTAAAGTTCGTTCTCTTTATATATTAGTGTTTAACTATACTTTTTAGTAAATATTATTTTATTAATAAATCATTAAGATAACAGTAAGAAAATTCATAAATTATTTTTTCAAAGCTATTATTTCGTTTTAATTTTTTTATAAATTTAATAAGTATAGGTACAGCACAGCCAAAATATAAGGGTTTGCTTACATCGTACTCCCCTTACAGGTTGGTCACAGAAAACAGGCACTTAGCTGGCCTCGTTCGTCTCAGCGATTGGTTCAATAGGCCGCTGTTACTGGAACTCGAGAACGCGTTCGACGACTTAACAAGAGGGCTTACCTACCAACCACAGGACTTCAGCGACCAGTTTTGGGACAGCGAAATTACGCAATTTTTATTTAAGTGAGTATTCTTTCCTTTATTTTATTTTTTGTGCTTATAATTTTCTTTGTTTTATAAAAGAAATATGTTATAGATATACTAAATAGTAGCGGCCCGCCCGCGACTTCTCCTGCGTGAACTACTTTATTATTAATTTCTGTCTCCATGAGTACCTTCGTCCTATAAGTGACGTCCATGCAAAATTTGGGACTCCTAGCATTTGTAGTAACGAAGATTCATACAAACTTTCAACCCCAAAAACAACCCCTTAGAGGTCGAAGATTACAAATTCCCGTCTTAGCGTGCACCTACGTCCTATAAGTAACTCCTATGCAAAGTTTGAGATTCCTAGCACATGTAGTTTCTGAGATTTCGTGATGAGTGAGTGACCTTTCGATTTTATACATATAGATTACGGTTTTAGAACTAAATTTCTGTAATGAAATGGCAATATGCAGATAATACCCATTCAGTATTTAAACTGGATTTTATTATACGTAGATACAGCGTAAGCTTTAAATTTTTATATTACTGTAATTTTAAAACTGTTTAGGTATGCTTATAGCAAATAAACTGTTATAACTGTTGGTTGTAATAACGAGTTCAAATTATTACTCGGAGTTTTCATTTACAACCCAAAGCTATATTTTGCGACTTTGAGAAAGTCCAATTTTTAGGACACTCGATTTATTTTGTATATTCGTATTAATATCAAGTATAGTAATATTACGTCAAGCTACAACCAATATTTATTTTGTGTTTCACTTTCCGCTGGATTCTTAAGGCACAGTGGATCTCAACACCGCGGTTTGCCTCGTTACCAGAGCGCGGATAATGAACATATTAAATACTAGTGGGCCCGTGCGGGGCTACGCCCGTTTGAAATAGAAATATTAATAAAGAAATTAAAAACTAAAGATTCAGTCAATTCAGTAGAACAGTTGTATAAAATAACTGTTACGGCAGTTAGCAAATTTGTCGAACTAAATACTTTCTGAGATTAGCGATAACAAACGCACAGACAAACAGACAATCAGACAAAAATTTTAAAAATAATTGTTTTGGGTTTAATAAAGGTTCCCAATAACATTTTTTTTTAAATATCTTCTAAGTACAGACACCGACCCCCTTACGATTTTATTATAAGTATAGAGTATAGATTTAATTTCTCCGAATGGGAATCAATCCCATAACCGTCGCATTTACAATTGCACGCTTGTTTCTCTGCGCCTCAACGGCCTCAAACTTCATAATAAAATTAAATATTCAAAAAATATTTAATTAAAAACGTTTTTTACAATCGCTCTTATTTTTTTTACAAAAAATTATAAATATTATACCGGATTTATTTTATAACCGCTCATTATGCAAATGGATTGTATAATAGAAGGGAAAGGAATTCGAAAGATTTGTAAGAAATTTCGAGGATTTTATTATTCATAGTATATTCTTAGGTAAGCAATAAAATAAAATTATAAAAATCATTCTCATATAACATCTAATTAAGTATTTATTGACTTAATTTTTTTTCTAGAATTTTAATTTTATGAAAGGTTGTGAAAGAAAAGTTTTTATTTTTATTTTACTCTATTATGAAACGAAATGTCTAAAACTAAGTTCCCAGGTTCCCTGTTAAGTATAGAAAAAAAATAACTATCACAAACGAAGCAAAGCAGAATTCAATAAATTATAAGATTATGAAGCAGTAAATAAAATTTTATAATTCCGCCTATCACTTCGTTTCTAGCATTAATTGTTGTAAGTCCGAAATTATTATCATAAATTAGTTATTAAGATAATTTTTTTTTTACTAGTAGTAACGTAATAAGTAAATGTAATTTCAATAGTTATGTTTTTTAGTTTCTCTGAGTATTATAATTAGTCTTTTTTTTAGCTTCGCGTTGTATCTGACACATAGCAAGCAGAAACCTAGTGTTTAGACACTCTATTCTCCTCTGAATTCTGGTGGGTTAGCGCTTTGAATGGCGAAACTCAACGCCGCGCCTTGCCTCGTTACAAAGCGAGGAAATGATTAAATTGAATATTTCATTTCCTCGAGTTAAACCTACGACCTGTCGCATTTACAGTCGCACGCTAGTACCGCTGCACTAAGACTAGCTGAATTATTTTTTTTTGCAATTAATTTAAAGCAAGTTTAACTAACCTGAGGTTTCTATTTACCTCATTATGCATATAAATATGAAATTTATAAGTAATTCAATAATATATACATTGCTTGGAAAAAAAAAAAAATATTCAATTTTAATATTATTTTTCAAGCCAAGTAAAAATTTTCATAATACATTATTAAATAGCTTTATCCATTTAATACTTTTGTATGTGAAACGTACGTGATCCACGTTTCACCTGTTCTGTTTTACGTTATAACGTTATAGACTACAATATCAATGCCTGCCTGGGAATTGTAATTCAGACTAAATGCAAATTTACAAGCAGAGTTCACATTAATCTATTTTAATATTTAAATACTTGTGTAATAAAAATAATATTTTAGTAATAATTGAATTTTGTAAATAGATAATATAGCCCAGTCTAACACAAGGGGGCTCTAAGCGCGACAGGTTGTGAGTTTGATTTCCACTCGAGGAAATATTTTCATTTCCGCCGGGGGGAACGAAAGTGTATTAATGTGAATAGAGTGACTTAACATTAGGTTCCCAGATTCCTTTTGCCAACCCTCATATATGCGGCCTACTGCTAGAAGCTAACCAAAAGATTGCATTTTCATTCTAGAATTGAACTCGCGACCTACAAAATTTCAATAAACCTACCGGTACCCCAAAAACTTACACTATATTTCAGATTACACTATATTTTTGTATGCTATATTTCTTTTTCTAATTCCATAGGCGTAATAACACATTCGGTGGAGACCTTCGCGCGACGGACATCCAGCGCGGCCGAGACCACGGCCTCGGCAGCTATATAGCGACGCGCGCCGCTTGCGGGCTCCCCGTGCCTAAAACTTTCCGTGAAATGCGAGATTTTATACCTAAAGAGGTTTGTATTCTCATTATCTCATATATAGTTTTTTTTAGCTTTACGATATATTCCGCATGTAGCAGGATTGGCAGACGGTGCGTAGTGTTAAGACACTCCACTACCTACGTTACGCAAATTTCAATGTTTGTGGGTATAAATATTTGTTCCACTTTCATTAATTACTAAATTGATTTAGATTAAACTTTACTGTGATATTGTTTATCGCAATAACACATATGCTACAATTTACGTAGAGATTTTGTATAATTTGGCTATAATGTAAAAAAGCAATTAAAGCGGGTGAAGCCGCATGTAAGACACTAGTTTAATTCACTGCAAGTATATATACAAATACAGAATAACTTATATTTATTTAACGAAATACGTCAACAATTTGCACTTCAATAATTTCATTTAATTTTAATTAGCTTCCTAACCTACACATAATAAATTATATTACAAAGAGGAAAATAATATGAACAATAATTATATTAATTGGATGATATATCTGTACATCTTACAATCCATCTCCATGGTGACATAATGATCTGGGGCTCATCAGATAGTTCTCCAAGTCTACGAAAGCCGCAAAACTTTAGATGTCATTTTCAGTTTGCACGAGTCGAGTAGTTTTTTGTTTGTATTTTCCAAATATTATTGGTGATTGGTAATACTTTAATAATATTTTTCTTATATTGTTAATGTAACTGCCTTTCAGTCAGTCATTTGGTTTAGAACCGTGAACTATACTCGTCGTTGATATAGTTTTTTATAAGTAAGCTGAAATTTTTCCTATATATAATTTTTTCCTTTAAAAACATCACAGGTATCGCAGATAATAGAGTTAACATACAACAACAAATCGACAAACAAAAATACTACCATACTATATTGTCATATATATATGTACTACGTTACAAGCATCAAAATACTTACTTACTTACTTACTTACTTATTTATTTCTCAAAGGAAACTGCTTATATTGACAAAACTCTACTAAAGAATAAATAAAGTTCTTGTTATTTAGTAGCTAGGGCAAATAATGTAATTAAAAATTTTATGAGCAGATTTTACTAAAAAAAGAAATGAAAATGAAGATATTTTGGAAAGATATTTCATTTATGTATATGATTATACCTATATGATTTTTTTCAACTTCACGCTATAGCAGAGTAGGCAGGGGGAGGAAATATTTAATTTCGGATCGAACCCACAACCTGTCGCCGTCGTAAAGTTAGAAACACTAATTAAACGGTAGTAAAAGAACATCGATCAAAGTTAACTTTATTACTATTTCATATCTATTGAAAATGTTCTATATATTATTTATTCTCAGAATTTCTTAAGTTTAGCTATGGTTAATAATATTATTGCTATTATCCAATTTCAATTTCTATTACATTTTTTTCTTTATACTAAATAACAGTCGTTACAGATGGATGATGCTTTTAACAATTCCATTAAAGCCTAAAAGGCGTCTAAAGAAATAGCGTAATAAAACATTTTTAATGCCGAGATTTTCTACAAAGGAAACATTTTTCCCGGTTATTATTTTGTAATATACCATACAGACAAAAAGAAAAACGCTTTCATTTTATTCATATGAAATTTGAATAATATTATAAAAATATATAATATATGACCAATTTTTCTATAATTAAAATGAAATATAAAAAAGTAGTCGTGGCCCATGAGGGGATCGAACCCGCGACCTTCGCGTTATTAGCACGACGCTCTAACCAACTGAGCTAATGGGCCGTTTGACCATAGATTAAAATAAGATATCATATTTAATTTTAAATTGTAATATTATCAATAAAAATGATTAAGCATTATATAGCAAAATGACTGAAGTAGAAGTAACTTTTGTTTCCATCGTTTTTGAAATTTTTAGTTAATTAAAGGGACATGCAGTAAATAAATTTCTAACAACATAAATAACAACCGTATTCAAGTTTATATTGTATTCCCCAGATCATTCACTTTTCACTTTTTTTAATAGCTTCACGCTATATCCTGTACATAGTAGGATAGATATAAGGAACCTGGGAACCTACTTTCCGCCGAAAATAGAGGCATTCAGTATTGAGTTGCGGAACCCACGGGAACACTTACTTATACTTACACTTTATACTTCCCTTAAACGGTTATTATAGAAAATTTACACGTATTATAATAACTAATAGTGAAATAAAAATTTTATAGGTCACAAAGATAGAAATGCATACAAAAAGAATATTTACGATACAACTTTGTGCTTCTCTTGAGAATTTAAATGTGCAAATGTTTCCGCTAAAGATGCACGACATGTTATCTCTTCTCTGAAGAAATAGCTCTATGAATTTTTTATGTATTTTTCTTTAAAATGTTTTCTTTTTTTTAATTAATATCAATCAAAGTTATGTTTATAGGAAACGTCGCTGACAAGTGTTTGGAGCAAAACAAGCTAAAAAAGAAAAAAAAACAAACCTGTTCACAATAAAAAAATATGTTGAGTAACAGAACTTAACGCCGCGTTTCGCCTCGAGCTAAGCGAGGAAAGCATATATTTATTAAATGATTTATTTAATATAAATTATTATTTCATTTCCTCGAGTGGGAATCGAATCCACAACTTGTTGCTCTGCACGCTTTAACCCCTGCGTCAGACTGGCCTTTGGATATTTCCATGTTAATAAAAATGCATACTTGAATTTTTACCACTCATCGAGCCTGTATTTGGCCGATAAATAGAAAAGTTTTTCTTTGAACTGAATTATTTTTATTTTATTCCTTTTGCCTATCCCGTAAAATGCGGGCGATGTGTGAAACTCAAAAAGAAGATACTTTACTAACACCTTAGGGATTACATCATAGTAGCTTCACAAATTTCAACCAAATTCGTTCAGTTTCTTTCAATAGTACACACACCTATACAAACAATTTATTATTGTATTATTAAACACAAATAACGTCTACAATAAATAAATTAAAATTTAACGAATAGTAAAATTATAGACGATGATGACGAGATCTTTAAAGGTAAATAATAAAAATATTATATTTAAAAATGACAATACTTTATGTGATAATGACCATATTTTATAATAAACAAAAGTTATAAATTGTTTACGTACTTACAAATTACAAGGCAGATAGAAAAAACAATTATATAAACGCGGCGTTGACTTACGCCAACAAAAAAGCAATGTCTTGTAAATTAGGCGTAAAATGGACAATGGACTGTCTTAACACTATATACGATTCATACTTTCATATTATGATATGAAAAGAACGTAGCTGCTTCTTTGCATATTTTCTAATAATCAAAATATTTTAGTGCAAAACCAAAATTTTTTATTATTAGGAATAGGTACATTTGCAAATAAACATAAAACTGGTCATCCAGAACCTTTGGAAACCTCATTTTGCAAACCAAGTTATTGGCTTTTATTAAGTTATACCCTTTTCTGATTGAAATTTTATCTTTATAGCGCTTATTTTATAACTTCCCGTATGGGAAGTACATGTTGTAAATAGAATATTAGGTTCTCTTAGGCCGTTTATTTGTATAGTACTTTTGCAGCAACATTTATCTCAGTCTGGAAAGAATTTAAATGAGTGTTTAGAACTAACTATGTGTAAGGTTTTGACCTAAAACTCGAATGTGTTTTTTAAGCAGTAAAGGAGGGATGATTTTCTTTGTTGAATCTTACAATAAATAATATTAAAATAAATATCATATCATTAATTAAAATTAATTATTAATACATTACTGATTAAGCTTCACATAGATACTTCTGCTTAAATACTTGCGGAGGGGCACAGATGTGCGACTGTAAAACCGACGGTTGTGGATTCGATTCCCACTGGAGGGGATGATGAAATATTTAATATTTTCATTTCCTCAACGAAATTTTTTTTCCTGTAAGGAAGCATAGCGCGGCGTTGAGTTTCGCCATCGAACACGCAATACCTCAAGCATTCAGCGGAAAGTGGGGGACAGAAATGTCTTAATGGTGAACTTAGTGTCATACACTAAGTTCCCAGGCTTCCGCCTAGCCTGTTATGTACGGAATACAGAGTGAAGCTAAAAAAATATATAAATATTAATTTACATATATTATGTAAAACATTATTCTTTTTATAAACTTCTCTATAAAAATCCTGCACGTAGCAGCGTAGCATGAGTTTAGTTTGTTATTCAGATGGAAATTGAAATGTGAAAAGAGTAAAATTGAAATTTTTTAGTACTGTTTGCGAACGCGACATGACAGTGTTTCCTAAACTTTAAGAGCACACTCTGACAAGAATATTTATTCTACAGTAGAATATTTGTACTTTTGCCAATTTCAGTCAAGCGACTTCGCTATAAACTACTAAGAGTTTGCCACCCAGTACTTTGTCAAAGAGCAAAATAGATTTTTTTAATGTATATTTTTGTAACTTTTTAGAAATATAGAGAAATTTATATTTGAATATTTTTTACAGTTTTAAGCGGGCAGGAATTATTAGAACTGCATAGAGTTAAAAAAATCAACTAATTATAAGATAAGATTGATGTCATATTATTATTTTTTATTGAATATACACATCATTATTACTCGTATCTAAATACATATTTTTTTCTATCTAAAATAAACCAGTATTGTATGTCTGTACATATTTTATATATATATATATATATATATATATATATATATATAT
>JAKRZM010000365.1:788841-805659 GCA_036379175.1 Heliconius cydno galanthus
CAAATTCCCGTCTTAGCGAGCACCTACGTCCTATAAATAACTCCTATGCAAAATTTGAGATTCCTAGCACATGCAGTTTCTGAGATTTCGTGATGAGTGAGTGACCTTTCGATTTTATATATATATACATATATAACGATATATTAACTTTGATGTAAGGATTTAAGAATTTAAATAAAAAGTTATTTTATAACTTCACGTTGTGTCCTGCACACAGCACGGCAGGCAATCGTTCTTCATTTTCGGCCAAATTCTGGTGAATTTGCGTGTTGAGTGGTGGAATTTAACGCCGCGCTTTAGCGTCGACACTAGTCCATACAACTTGTCGGATTTACAGTCTCTGCGCCACGATACGACTCAAATATTTTTTCCAGAAAATCATCAAATAAGATATTCTGAACCACCAGGGAGGATCTATTTCAATTTTCATTAACTTTTGTTTATCTTTTACAGGAACATGCCCGTGCCTTGTGAGAAATTGTCTTCAATTGACTTATCTTTGTGGCAGGATTTCAAGTACCAATGATGCGTTTTTATATTTATTATTTGTAAATATTATAACAGTGTTAAAATATTTTAAGGTAAAGTATAAGATGTTAAAATAATATTTGTATGAGGCCTATAATAATATTAAGAATTATTGTAAATGTGAAATAATTCCCGTAAATGGCATGTCCATGTTGTTTTTACTTACGTAAATGAATGTTATATCTATATTTATTAATCATTCGAAGCTTTAGCTTTGCTACTGAATAGATTTTGATGAAATTTTAATGAATTAAAATAAAAAAAAATGTTTCTATGAAACTAAACTGTTAAAATTCTATAAGACATATACTACATGTACATACACTACCTATATATATGTTAGTTTATATAGTTAATAAAGCTAACATTTTGGAGAAAACTATTTTTTGTAATTATATAATCTATTCATTTAAAATTTCCTTCGCTCTATTACTAACTATGAACTTTAAGCTGTAATATATTTTTTTACTTTTATTTTTCCCATAATTGTTGCGTTAATGTATGCTTATAAAATATTTCAATTTTGTACTGTGTGTTTGTTTATAACGTATGAAATAATATTGTAAATAAATGTTTTGTAAAGATATTCAAATTATTTATCTAAATCCTAATTTTTTACTCCTACTAAAGGAAAAATGAAATATTTTTCTATTTTTTATATTTTTCCATTCATAAATGGCAGACAGAATCTAATTACAAGACACTCTCCTCCATTATCTCTTGTTACCAGAGCGGAAAAATGAAAATATCTCATTCCCTTAAGTGGAAATGGAACACAAAACAACCACGCTTATAATCAGCCGCTGAGTTATTGGACCACTGCGGCCTCTTAAATACAACAGAAAGAAAAGAAGGTGACATGTAAGTAATGACCTATGTCAAGGTCCACTCTGCTCCCCTACAAGAGGCGGAAAATGCTAACACTATTAACAGCTTACGTAAAGGCCCATAATTTCGGTTTATGACATATGGCTCGTATAAATAAGTTTATCGCCGTGATCAAGGTTTAATGCTAATCACCCTAAAATGGGGTAAGATAACAATCATTTACCATAACCCATACACAAAACTTCTTATTTACCATAAACAATACTAAATTTATTATATAGAAGTATCCTTAAACAAGATTACTTATATTTAGCTTAACTCTTAAGCAAAATAAATATTTATTCATTTGTATAAGGAAATTTTATCAGCTTCACGCTGTATCCCGCACAGCAGGGTAGGCAGGGTAACCTAGTGTTAGGAAACTCTATTCACAACTTTATTATTGTATGCTTAAAGTAATAAGAATACTAGTCTAGACACTTTTGAATAAGAATTTTCTTATATGAAAGCTCATTGTAGCTTTGTTATCAGTAATGTGGATTCTCTGAAATAAATATGCCGTCCATTCAAAGCAATAACATAACCTTTACTTTAAATAAATATACTGTATACAAATAATGTGAAAATGAATATTAACGAAATTTATTTTAACTTACTCCCCCAAAATATATCTAGCAAAATTTTATGGAACACAAAAAAAGTAGGAAAACTTTGAATTTCGTATGATTATTTAATTCTCGTATAGAAAAGTTTTATAAGGTTTTTTTTACTAAAATCTTCAAATAGAATGGAGTATTACTTTTTTTAGATTAGAATATATTTGATTCACGCTGTATCCTGCACGCAAGGAAGGCCGATGGAAGTTGGGAGCCTAGTCTTTAGAGAAAAATATTACACTTTTTGTTTAAAAATTCAAATATTTATTACTATTTTGAATTTAAAATTAGAAGAATAAGAAAGAAGAAACAATTTTTAAACGAATTATAAGATTTAGAATTCTTAAATAAAGTTTGTCTTGTAATAATAAAATTATTTTATAATTTTAAAGCGAATTAACTCGAAATTAAATTGTAAATTAATAATTTATAACAAGTTTATTAAGTTATATAGTTAATTAGAAGTACCTATCATAATTGAATACGTTCAATATGCTAAAATGTAAAGTTATTACTAAAACAACAAGGTATTCTGAATTAATAATGTTTATACTTTATATAAATAAACTATTTACTGCTGAGATAATACTGGTTAACGAATCTAGCCAAAATGAGAATATTTAAAATTTTGGTTGTTTTTTTACAATCAGGCAATTGGTTGTCACTTATTAGCAAAAAAACCGCCGTCGTCGTCGCTGCAAGTTAAGGCTATTGTGCTGTCGTCGCCGTGCTATGGTGGGAGCTTCTCGACGGAGACGGAGGTACCGTTTTCATGGCGCAGTGATGACACTTGCCATATCTGAGCAGCGTAGAGAAATTAAAATTAGAAATAATAATATCTAGTAATATTAAAAACTTCATTTTGAATTCGATCCTTCAGAGATATTCCAAGCATAGCCCTTTCCATAGCACGAGCTCAGTGGCGTGCCATTGGAGAGGCCTATGTCCAGCAGTGGACGAGGACAGGCTGATGATGATGATGATGATGATGATGATGAATATTAAAAAAAACGACGATTCTTTCTTGATTTGATTTGCATTGAGTGTGAATGGTAGGTACTAATAACGCTCGGTTTTCATTTTCTTTACAATTTATTTAATTATTTCTATAAAATTATATTAATTTCTTTCTTAAAAAGAAGTTAAACTGTGATTGAGGATCATCAATAAATTATTTTGCGAAAAGAAAATGACCAGAAATTGTTCCTTAATTCAAAACACGTACAGGCGTTATACCTCACGTTTGTTCAACTTTTACCAGATTCTCTAAATCTAATCGGGACAACTAAGAATTCAATATCAATAACCGTATCTATAATTTAGAATAGATGATTTGCGCAAAATATCACGTAATTTTCAAGTAAATTCGCGTATATTCTATTCTAATATTTTATCCAAAGATTTGAATATCTCTGTCTCTTTACTGTGGGTCATATAAAGATATAGTAAATATTGAATATTTTGTTTTCCTCTCTCATTATGAACTACGAAATAAATACAATTTAAATAATATAACTAATCAGTAACGGTGCCAGTGATGGAGCAGGGGCACGCCTGTTGCAAATACGTCATTTTGCAATGCAAAATTATAACTGACATTGCATTTTTATAGGCACCTTTGACCACTGTAGGCAGTCTGGAAACTTTTAACCAGGTACTCACCTTATAACGGGCAAAAAGCTAAAACAAATAAATACTTACATACCTTGTCCTATAAAATAACAAAGATAGTAAACAAAGGTGTCCCTTTTACCATATAATTTATGGACTAAGACAACGTATCACCAAATAACACATGTGGGAGTTCTCCGCCTTATTGAGAAGTAATATTACAAAAATTTCCTATATTTTAGATGAAACAAATATTTTATTTATTTTATCTTTATGAATGATGTATGATGTCTAAGATATTTTAATAGGTAATCTCTATTTATATGGAACATATTAAGGCTCATAAAATAATCTTTGAGATATAAAAAATGTCGTCAACATGTCTTCTCTAGTTAGTTACAAATCGCTAGGATGAAGCTGAGCTTTAAATTTATATGAATTAACACTACAATTAGAACCAGAAAAAAACAGAACTTTTAAAATTATTCTATATATATAAAATCAACTTAAGAGACCGGCCGTCGTGGCGCAGCGACACAATGGTGTGACTGTAACGCGACGGTTGTGTGTTCGATCCCGACTCGAGGAAGTGAAATATATATTTCCATTTCTTCGCTTTGGTGTTGAGGCAAAGCGCGGCGTTGAGTTCTGCTACTCAACACGCAAAGCCTTCAGAATTCGGCAGAAAGTGGAGAACGGAGTGTCTTAACATTAGGTTCCCTCTGCCTCTGCTGTGTGTGGGATACATCGTGAAGCTGATCAATAAACATCAAATATAAAAAACATACATCAAATGCTCTAAATCGAACATAAGCAATGTCCTCAACATTTCAACTATCGTCTCATGTGCCCTTTTAGTTTATAATGAATAGTTCCATGATATCAGACGAAAAATATTGTGACCACCATTTTTGTTTTTTCTTAACTGTGTGGTACCAAATCTATTTTTACTTTTAATAAATTGAAACACACAAGTATAAAGAAGACGTGTAGTTCTAAAAATAACAAGAAACTGTTGTAATAATATAAAGCTAACTCGTTTCCTTCCTTGTTATAGAGTTGTAAGCGTTTACCATTATATCCATGTTACAGTTCAAATGTCACACGTTGTTAGCCAGTGTCCTTTATAAACAACCCACGACTTATAAAAGCTTCTACGACGCTACAGATATATATATATACAGGGTGGAATTGTCAGCGCCACTTTAAATGAAACCACAGTTTTAACTATTCTATAAAAGCCTAATATAATTCGGAAAAAAAATAATTCTCAAAAATGAAAAAGTTTTTTTTTCAAACAAAATAAATAATAAAATTATCGTTTTAAAATAAAACGCCATTTGTAAAGTATAACATAGGCACGCACACACTTANCACCCTGTATATATATATATATATATATATATATATATATATATACATATATTTATATATATATATATTTATAACTGGACATATATATATATATATAAGTTTAGTTTTGTGTAAAGACAACAAACTTCTGCTGCATTGTCCAAATCCGTGAAAAGAAAATAATTAATTTCCCCGGGTGGGAATAGAACCCACAAAAGCTATTTTATTTACATATATTTTGCTCCACATGAAGAGTACGATAACATGTAAAATGTTTTATATAATATATTGTAAACATTCTTTAGATAAACCCCATCATTTATCAACCACCTCCCGCTCTGAAGATTTACATTTAGACGGCTCTCATTTCAAATATTTCAAGGATATATTTCCTTATCTAATTTATTTATAAATGAAAAAAAAGAAAATATTAACTAATATAGAAAATAGAACATTTTGAATTCTATTATAAGAATATTTTCTATTTTTCTCAGCGGGTAATTTCCACGCGAACACTGCGCACCTCGAGTTATGTTGAAATTTTGGAACAGATTAATATTTATAAAAGGAAAGCAATAAAACGCAGGTGTTGTATTTTGAAATTAATTTTGCAGACCATACAGGGGTTTGTAAGCTTTTACGACAGGTGGATGTATTTTTATAACAGCCATAACACCTTTGTTACTAGCATTTCAGTGGTCACAATTTTTCCTTATAAAAGTCTTTAAGAATGTAAGAATAACTCAAAACAATTTGTGCTTATAGCCATAATATATTCAAATACCAAATTATATAATTCTGCTGTTATTTCATTACAAAAATCTCTAACATAGTGCCTAAAATAAACCATTTTTAAGGTCTGACATAATCAGTTGAACTCGTCGAGATAATAATTGTTTTGGACATAATCGCCATCTCAAATTGTTTTAAAACCATTTCACAATATGTTATATAAAAAAATAGGGGGATAATGATTGCAGGTTCAAGAATTATTTTTGCTTTTAGCGTAGAAATATACTAAACCTGTAGACGACGAGGCGAAAGAGGTACAATTAATTTAAAGATTTTAGCATTTACTGATGTCGGTACTCCACTATTGTCAGTTATTGTATTCTAAAATTGCTACGACGACAATGTACAGCACTATTTCTACCCCCTTACAAAGGTGGCCTACCTCTTCTCTTCTATCTCTACCTCCTTATGAGATGATGTTATAATTGAATGAGATTAAAACAAAAAATGTACCTAGTATATACGGTAAAAAACACAGTCATTAAGAAAAACGATTACAGCTTATTCAACTTTGCTAAATTATTAGATTCAAAGCTTTAATCAAATTCTCCTAATAATGAAATTTGATCGAAAACAGCTGAAGCGGAAGATGGAATGTTAAAATGTCTACTTACATTAAAGGCAATTGTGCCCCGGATTAATTCTCTGCTTGAGCTAGTCTTTAAGAAATATCCGTTAATTTCTAACAAACTGTGCATTCAACAGAAATTGTTTACAGTTTGAGCGATTAAAGTAAGTAAAGATTGATTTTGAAGGGTAGGCAGAGGGAATCTAGTGTTACGACACTCCGTTCTCTATTTTCCGATGAATTCTGGAGGCTTTGCGTGTTGATTGGCAGAACTCAGCGCCGCGTTGTACTTCGACATCAGACCGAAGAAATGAAAATATTAAATATTTAATTTCCTCGAGTGGGAATCAAACGACCTGTCTGCGCCACGAACGGCCTCAAGTAAAAATTGTACTAACTTTTAATATATTTTTCAATGTCTTAGAAAATCTTCTTACATCAAGAAAAGTATCTTTATTTTATATATTTATTTCCATAGAACACAAAGATATTATTAGTTCCACAAAGGTTAAATATTGTAGAGCTTCTAAGTAATGAACCTTATTGTAGAATAATGAAAGGAACGTGTTTGCTGAAATAACTTTAGACTCAGACGATGCTAGTGATAGATAGATGCTATTTAATATATTTACAACTATTATTGTAGCTAAAACGCGAATTGCATATTAAAATACGTTTATCATTTATTTTAAATTGTTATAATTAATATTGTTTATTTAATTACAGTAATATGCCAGCTTTTTCTATAAAATAAAACATTTGAAATTTCATATTATTATAACATTATTTGATAAGTACCTCTTACTCGTAATTTTAGTTATTGGCGAAAAATTTTTTACGTGCTTAAATTTATGAATTGTATCACTGAAATATATGGACCGTTTATTTTGAAAGTGGTGTAAGTCCATTTTTGAGAAAAAATGAGCTATCACGTAATTCATGCTTAATTTAATGTAATTTTTTTATTTATAACAAGTCCATGTTTAATTTCTCAAAAAAATCCCATGTTTTGTACAACTCAAAATCGGTCGGTTAATGAAATTGCATAATCATTGATTATGAAAGTGGTGTAAGTCCAATTGACAGAGGTATAGCAGATGGATGCCGATCTGTGTTTTGTTATTTTTCATTTATTTTATGTGTCCCGCGGACGATTTGCATTGTTTCCCATCCGTGTTTCCACTACTCGTAAGTTAAAAGATAGATATTAAAAAAATAGAGAAATGTATTAGAAAATGTACAGCGCATAACCTGTGAGAAGAAAATAAATACGACAAGGCTGTATGACTCCGTATTTTTACCCGTATTTTGGCGAATTAAAAAAACAGCAAAAACAACAGTAGAACATCTTTTTGCAGAAAAATCCCCAATCTTATTACGATTTTTCTAATTTTATATTATTTAGGAGTTGAATTTTTAAATAAAATGTAGCCTATGTACTATTCCAATTCATACTCTAGCTGTGTATTAAATTTGAAACCAATCTATTACGTACTTTTGGCGATACCTTTACCCAAATAAAAAAACTTACAATGTTTCAGACTTATAATATTTATAGGATTACGTGTGATATTACGTGAAAAGTGCCAAAATGCCAGACCTATTACGTACGAAAAATATAAAGACATGAAGCAGCTCTACCCTATATACCTCCGGTGCATCATGCATATTTTAATAGAGAATATGTAAATTCTTGTAATGACAATGTAATTGCCGTCTAAAATAAAATTTTATGTGTTGTTATGCGTATTTGTAAACAAAATTATATTAAAATGAAGTATATTTTAAGCGATATTTGATTTTTCAAAATTGAAATTAAACGATTTTTACAATTGCCTAATTTTGAAAGTGGTGTAAGTCCATTTGCAGCACATAAATATGTGTTATCGTAGTCTAATTAGCCAAAAACAAATTTATATAAACAAATTAAATGTTGATAAAACAATAGAAACAATGCCAGGCCTCATATGATTTGCCTATATTTTTAAATCAACAAATATACTAACCTTTAATTTTCTCGACACAAAAGAAAATGGACTTACACCACTTTCAAAATAAATGGGCCATATATAGGTTAAGCATTAATTATTATTTCATTTTTTTCTCTTAAAAAAACAAGTTATTTATTATATCTTATAATTTATTTTCGTTGATAAATTTGATACAGTTTTAAACAATTTACTATAAATATAAACCGCATATTTTTAACAGACAGAGTCCGTAAAATAATATAATTTTCTAAAGATATAGTCGAAAAAATTAAAGTTTTTTTATGTTAAAAGTTTACTTTACATGAATTATTTGTGTAATCTTAGATATCAATAAAAACAATAATGAAAGAAATTAAGTTTAAAGCTAAAGAACCCTATTCATTGCACGTGTAATAAGGGTCTGATTACGGAACCCGAAAGTGAGAAAGCTTGTAATGCACCTTTACTTCTTTTTTACAGGATGTATTTTTATACGTTTATATATTTATTTACCCTTTCAAAGTCTTTTAAAGCTATAACGTAATCTTGAAGGTCTATTTCACGCTCTATTTATCCTTATTAAAATAGATATATGTGTCTATATGCTACTGATAAAACTAGCAATTTAGACGGTAACTAGATCCCTTATAATCGAATTACTCTGTGTTAATCACCAACCCGACCTCTATAGAGTAGAAAACAATCCACGCGCCACCAGTTGATAAATCAGTGATAAGAGACTGTATTATCACACTAAAAATCTCTCTTTGTTTTTGGAAAAATAAAAATGTTTTCTCTGGTTATTTCTTGTTGAAATTACAATAGACTGACCGACCAACTAATACGGTTAAATAAGTGATTGACTGATCTAATATAATAATCGAATTAGTTGTAAGGCCCAGCCATTAAATTATCTTTTTTTTATAATTAGGTTTACAATATTCAAATACTACAATTTTGATGATTTTGCAAAACTTCAATGGCCGGTACGAACTGTTTAATACATTTCTGTTTTTTTTCAATTACTTTAGTTCACGAAATCTATAAACAATTCATATTGATATAAAATAATATGATTATTTTTCCTATTAATTCATTTTTAATTATAATTGCCTTGCTATATCAGTTCCTGGAGTGAGACCTTCCGGACGCCCACGGAAGCGCTGGTTGGATGTCGTGATGCAGGACATAAGAGCCAATGGTCTAACCACCGAGGACGCCAAAGACCGTGCAAAGTGGAGTAGGTTGAGTAGGCAGACCCTGGCAATAGCCGGGATTAATGCCAGGAGGAAGAGATAAAATAATATGAATAAGACTTCTGCTTAATACATAATCTGTGCCTGCCACTTAGTATTTGAAAGATGTGTGAAAGTGGAAAAGAAAAGAATATAAAAGAATCCATCTACCTAGTACCTACCTACTAAAATAACTACCTTCCTGTGAATTCATCTCTGTGTTAAAATAAATTGGTGATATCACAAAATTGTGTTCCATACTATTTATTTATATTGTTAGCGTACTCGTGTAAAAGTGGGTAGATTTAGGTGAAAAAGACAATAAAAGTAGTGGAATTGTGTCAAACGGACACATTTGCTTGAAGCGGTACCCTGATTGGAAGGTATCTAGTGTGTAGTGTTGTTATTTAGTGATACATGTCACTTATTGTAATTACGTGGAACCTCTATCTGAGTACTTTAAAAACATATAGACGGTATGTATTTTTATCGTGTTATTTTATAAACGATAACCGCTTCCGATTGTTAACAATATTACGTACTAGTAGACCCGAACGTGGCTACGCCCGCTTGAACTATACGAATATTTATTAAATATATTTATGCAATTATTTTCAGTTTTCAATAGAGAGATGCGTTAAGCAAGCTCATTTTGGGTGATGTTTTATAACAACGAATTTTGCAAATCGTTGCTTAGCAACGGTCGCATAGCGACGGTTGTTATTAACATGGCGGAATAAATTTCATGTCAAATTAATAAGTATTTTAATATATGGGTATATATCAAAAATATTACAAATATGAGAAAAAAAGTATCCTATGTTCATCCCGAGACCCTCAAGTATCTCTATATGAGTATTTTTATCACAATTGAATTAGCGGTTTGGCCCTGATTGCGTAAAAGACAGACAGACAGACAGAGTTACTTTCGAATTTATAATATAGGTATGGATGTAGCACACGTAGAATAAATTTACTCAATAAAAGTTTATTTTTTATTTTTTTAAATGGTTAACTTCATTATGCCCCAAAAATAATGACATAAAACAAAAAAAATCATTAGGTATTTAGCCAAAAGAATAAATAAGAAAAGTTGCTAGTATCTAGCATTTGATTTATAGTTCCATTATTGCCCTACGATTAATTCTTATTTGTATTCGACTATAAATAAATAGCGACCCAGATTTCTCCTTTGTTAACTATTATATATTTTTGTTCCAAATGAAACTAGTACAAAAAAGTGGTTTTGTGAATGAAGTAAATATGCTCGGTTTTAATCCAAAATTATACGATTATATAAAAAAAGCTAAATATACATTTTTTTTGTATTTCAGCTTCACGCTGTATCCCGCACACAGCATAGGCGGAGGGAACCTATTGTTAAGACACTCCGTTCCCCACTTTCTGCCGAATTCTCGAGACATTGCGTGCAGAACTCAACGCCGCGCTTTGTCTCGACATCAGAGCGAAATGGAAATATAAACGTAATTAAATCTTTCACTTCCTCGAGAGGCAATCGAACCTACAACCGTCGCGTTACAGTCACACCCTTGTACCGTTGCGCTACGACGGCCTAATTTTTTGTATTTCAATATCAAATATAAACGTTTATAAAATACTTTTTACTTTACATATCTAACATAGCACAAAAAGGGTTTTCTATCCCTTGGTCTCAGAACACAAAAGGTTTCCTTTTCCACTAGTTATGCGTCACCGCTACGTGTCTCCAAACAATATGAAAATATTTCGTGTTTGTTTTATTAATATTACCAACTGACGTTTTCGTGTATTGTTTGTAAAGTAAATATATTATCTTATTTTCGAGCTTCACGCTTCATCTCACTTAGTAATATCAACCGTAATAACACAGTGTCAAGGCACTTCGTTCTTAACTTTTTACTGGAATTCGAGATATTTTGACAATTGCAGATCTCAACCGTGCCTCACGTGTGAATCTGAAATGAAATGAAAACATTCTTCTGGTAGTTCTCTTAAGTAGTGATTCTATCCACCAACCAACGCTTTTACAGTTAGAAGCAGATCCACGGTACCCACAGGTTTGTCCCTAGACATTCGTTTTAGTAATAAATAGTCGTAAAAATATTAAATTTACTATTTTTTTGTATGTGATCTGGAATTTTATATTTTTTATAAAAGTAAACTGACCTCCAGTTCATTGAAGTTTATAAAAAGAAATCCAGATATAAGATTTACTAATAATAAACTAACTAAATATAATATTTTTAAAACGGCATATTTTAAAAATATTTTAAAAAGGACTTAAAGAGTCAAAGTACTACAGAACAAGTAATTATTAAGCTGTCATTTCTTAAAATACGGCTAGTGTAGAAAAACATCTAATTTTTATATTATTTTAACATCTTTAACAAACACTTTTACATAAAACGAAATTTAAAAAAAAAATAACATTGCCATACAAATGGTTGATATCCCAAATATCCAATATATTTTCAATAAAGAAATCATATATTGGAATCATATTATCATAACCACAAACAAAACAATATGTAAAAGCGATTACAATATTCGACAACTGTCGTTTACACGGTACATAAATAACGAACTTGTGTTAAATCCGATTGTCTAATTATTTATTTATTACACCGTTGTATTACCTTGACAGAATATTAATTAATAATATTGATTGATATATTGTCATATTTATATATTTACTTGCCATATATTTTGTATCGACTGTTGATAAATATAAATTTCCATTTTTCGTATTTTTATTCGTACTAAATTTTATAACTTAATAGGTGCACGGGAAGTACTCTATAGATTTTGATAATGCGATGAATTTCATATAAAACGCAGCAAAAGCAATGCAAAAATGCCTGAAGAAGAAGAAAACTATTTATGGTGTGAAGGTTCACGCGTTCTCGAGATAAATAGTCTTGACACACGGAACAGTAATCGGATAAGGGTTCCGTATTTTCCTTTAGAGGAAACCATAAAAATCACTTTTTTTACTTTTAAACGTTTGATAGAATTTTGTACCTATCTGTGTCAACGACGGAATCGAATTTGCAATTCATATGCTCAATTGTCCACAGAAGAGTAATTTTCAGAAAATATATTTTTATCATTCTTTTTCACTTACTTTATATACGAGTACGTGCTCCAATATTGAAAAACAATTTGAAATTTTTAATTAATTGTCTGCAGTAGAGTAATATTTCAAAAATATGTTTTAATAATATTTATTATATACTTTTTTACCAATGCCTGTCCAAAATAAGCTTTATTATATATTTTTTCAAAGTTAGATATAAATTATATAATATTGTATTTAGTAAACTATTTAGTTTTCTCAGAAAAGTGTTATTTATCTTAAGTTTTAAATGCAACTATAAGTAATAAATATACTCCTTTTAAGAGAAAAAAATAATAATAACGTTAACGTTATCGTAACCGAGAATAAGTTAATTTATTTAATTTTTGCTGGTATAAATAACAGATACTTTGTCAATAAAAATAAATTTATATAAATATCGTTTATAAATTTTAGATAATTTTGAGACATTTTGCTCTGATGGCGTTATCTTACTTTACCTAATGTAAGTCATATCAAACTGGATGTAATGAAAATAAATTTGTTACCTAATTAAAAATGTATACATTCGCATCTTAATTCGATTACATTAGTGTCTCGTAATAAATAATTATTTTTTATAATTAAGCTAAAATTTCCTTATTTAAGATGTACCGTACGTATCGGTTATTTAAATGTTTTATAAATTATACTTTGATATTCAAATTTTTCATAACTTTCTCAATCTTAATTTACTAATTCAGAATTAAAATTACTTTGATCTTATAAGAAACGGCCGAATAAATACGATGGGGTCGTTATCCTGTTGAGAGAATAAAGTTTTCCTTATAGCTGAAATGAATGGGATATTATTATTCACATTGAAAATATATTGACTGCTACTTTGGTCTCCGAAATGAAATTAATTTATTATTTTTTTGAAATGTATTTACATAGAAATTTAAAAAATAAGAGATATTAAAATGTTTACGTTATTTAAACCGGCTTACAAATAAAAAAGTAGTGTTGATAATAAATATAGCATAATAGATTGGCTGAAACTTCAGTTTTCAAAATTGATATTGTTTGGTTATACCTTTATACGGACTATTCTCCGAAGCAGCTGAACCGAATTTTATTAAACTTTTACTAGGAGATAACGTAGCCTATGGAGCACTTCTATACTTTTTATCCCGGAATCCCACGGGATCGGGATTTATGCGCGAAAAACCGTGTTAATTACCTATCTTCCAAAATATTTTTAATGTAAGCCTTATCCGTCAAAATAGGTATAGGATCTTTTCTTCAAAAGGTTAAACGAAAGCCTGGATGCATTGAAACTTAAACATCACAATTATGTATCGTAAAATAGTCTTATAATCGAAAAAAAATCTGTTTTCATAATTAAACTTTTCCCTTTTTTAAAAAGCCGCAATCAGAGTTTTGTACAAAAAATTGCCGCGATAACAAACAATCTAAAAACCAATCCCTGCCGCCGTCGCCACGATGCTCGCGCGTAAATTTACTTTCAATATAATTTAACGCCCTAACAACGTTGTATCGTATACTTTATAAAATTCACCTGCGACGAAAAAACACATATTTTTATATAAATATATAATTTTATAATCAGAAGCTACACTAAAATACAATAATTAATACACATTTATAGACTAAATTATGAACTAACATTGACATTTATATCTCATAGTCACTACAGCTTCACGCTGTATCCCGCACACAGCAGGTTAGGTAGAGGGAACACCCTGTTAAGACCCCGTTCCCCCTTTCCGCCGAATTCTAGAGGCATGGCGTGTTGAGTGGCGGGACTCAACGCCGCGCTTTACCTCGACAATAGAGGGAAGAAATGAAAATATAAATTTAAAATAAATATTATAGTCACTACAATTAACATTATAATTATACTAACTGTAGTAATCAACGGCCAGTTTACTGGAGTATGAAAACTAATGTTTAGTTTAGAAATGAGAAATTGTTTACATTGGCACAAAGTTCGTACTTGTAACAGCATGTAATAGACTAATATACATAACTATTTCAGTATAGAAATCTGCTATATCTCACACAGCAGGGTAGGCAGAGGGAACCTCGTTAAGACACTCCGTTCTCCACTCTCCGCCGAATTCTACTGAATGGCGGGACTCAACCCCGCCTTTGCACAACACCAGAGTGAAGAAATTAAAATATGAAATATTTTCCTCAAGTGGGAATCGAACCCCTGCGCCACGACTGGCCAGAATTACTTATAGTTCTATACTTAATATGTATATAAGCTAAAAATTGTCTTTAGCAAGCGTAGTAACTATTATAATACGTTTATATTTTCTCATTAACTACATGAATGAATACTCAAAACGTGTTATCAACTCAGGGTGACATATTAAGTTACATTTCACGTAAATTAGAGACCCATTTCTCCGCCATTAATCCAAATGTATCTAGGCCACGTGGGTCTATTATATATTTTACGTTTGAACAATTCAATATCATTTAATAACAGTTATGAAAATGCACAATTTAAAACGTGTCTTAACTTTACTGAAATATATAACTAATTGAAATTATAAAAATCCAATCCAATAATATTATATTTCTTTCAGTTTTCTTTTTTAGTGTTTGAAAATAATGTTAAGTTTAGTTTTTTTTTTTATTTTGAAGGGAGGAATTCTATGGCGTGCAATGTTTTGGCAGAATGATGTAATATGATGAAAATCAATGTAAAACCAAAACATGTTGTTGCTTGTTAATTAAAATAATTCAAATAAATAGTTTTTCGAACCTACATAGAGCAAAATAATTTATTTAACCTAATGTAGTCGAGGAGATAAAATATTTGTTTCATTTCTTCGCTCTGGTGTCAAGGCAAAGCGTGGCGCTCCGCCACTCAACACACAATGCCTCCAAAACTTGGCTGAAAGTAGGGAACGGAGTGTTTTAACATTAGGTTCCCTCTGCCTACCCTGCTGTGTGCGGGATACAGCGTGAAGCTGATCGCTGTCATGATAAGAATAAGAATGCTTTAACCGGAGTTCACGACCTCGGGAGCTCGAGTTTATTCGTGTTTTACTTGCATTTGATTGCTGCCTCTTTGACAAGTTATTTTTAAATTGAACGCTCATTCTTAGACATTTGGTTGTAAATTTCAGACGAAAATGTAAAATGTTTTTACATTTATTATTTTTGACTCACTTTCACTCCTTTCTAACAAAAATGTGAAAATATATATAAATAATACTTTGAACACAACTGTGTACAGTGATTTAAACATTTTATGGTAAAAAAGATATTAACTAATTAAAACACAACAACAACAAAAGTTATACTTCCCATGTCTTATTTCTTCTATTTTATATACTTCTAAATAGATTCTAAATTAGATATCTATCTATCTATTTATCTATCTATTTATCAAAAGAACGCAAAACATAGCACTTAATACTAACTTATTAATAGAAATCAATAAAAAACGAAACGGATACTCAAATGCGTTTCCTTTTTACTTTATGATAGGGAAGAGTTTATATTATAGCATAAAACACATAAGAGCCCTATATAAGATTTTAGATGGGATACTTTATTACATCTTTGGGTGGGTGGTGGATGTACCCACAGTACCATATATTTATAGAACTTTTTATATAGACAAACGTACTGATTTGCACATTTGTGTGAATAAATAAGTATTTAACTAATGAATTGAAGGAAGAAATAAGCAGAAGTTGGACTTTGACGCGCTTTGGAAAAGAAAAAAATATAATTGCTATATTCCGTGACTGTAAGCGATAGGTCATGGGTTCGATTCCATATGGACGTAAACAAACTTAGTTCTTTTTTAACATTTTTAAAATGAATACTTATTAGGAAAACGTATAAAATAATTCTATGGTTTTTAATAAAAATAGTTTTTGATAACAGAATTGCATAGATTTTTTTTTTCAGCTTCATCCCCATCTCCCATATCTCTCCAGTATCTTCTTCTTCCTCCTGGCATTAATCCCGGCTATTACCAGGGTCTGTCCTCCTATTCAACCTACTCCACTTTGCACGGTCTTTTGCGTCCTCGGTGGTTAGACCATTGGCTCTCATGTCCTGCATCACGACATCCAGCCAGCGCTTCCTTGGGCGTCCAGGAGGTCTCACTCCAGGAACTGATATAGCAAGGCACTTGCATCCGACATAGTTCTTAGGCCGGCGCGTAACG
>JAKRZM010000367.1:10132-29499 GCA_036379175.1 Heliconius cydno galanthus
ATAAGGATGAATATCAAAATGACGCGGTAACGAACGCGGTCGCGTAGCGACGACGGTTGTTATTAACATGGCAGAATAAATTGCATGTCAAATTAGAAAGTATTTTAATTTATTAGTATATATGTGTAATGTAATGTTATATAGCCTATAGCACATCTGAAGAATGCAGCTTTCATACAAAACAAAAACATAGTAAATCGGACCAGTAGATCCAGAGATCTTAGCGTTCAAACAAACAAACAAACAAACTCTTCCGCTTTATTATATTAGTATAGATTATATTTTAATTTTCTAACGTTATATATTTTATTTTATTATAATATAGTAGACTTATTATTTAGATATATTATGTGAGGCTGTCGTGGCCGATTTTTTGAGGCACTCAGCAGAGTGGCGGAACTCAACACCGCGCTTTACCAGGATACCAGAGGAAAGAAAAGAAAAATATTAAATATATTATTTCTTCGAGCCGGAATCAAACCAACCTGTCGCCTTTACAGTCATACGTTTGTGTCCGTGAATGGGACTGGCCTCAAATTGACAATATATTGTAAATGATATTAAGATTTTCGTGTAGCGTAAATTCATTTACAAAGAATTCAAAGCGGGCGCTATATATTTACTGAGACAAATTACGTGACTATCTCGTAGCATTCTCCACGCCTACAATGAACGTTAACGAGGATGTATGCATAATATATGTTCATGTTAATTTATATCTATATGAAAATAATGCGTGTATTTTGTCATTAGACCGTTTTTTAAACATAAGATAAAAGATATTAAATATATTATTTTCACGCTGTATCCCGCACACAGCAGGGTAGGCGGAAGGAACCGAGTGTTAGGACACTTCGTTACCTACTTTCTGATGAATTCTGGAGGCATCCGCCATCCGCATCTTGAATTTGATGGAAAACGTAGAACGGAGTGTCTTCCCACTAGTTTAATTTTACCTACCATAAAAAAGCGTAAGTATCTTGGTTTAGTAAATACCCAGAATTTATTGAGGTTATTCATAGAAGGGAGAGAGTAAATAGTCTATAAAATTATCTCACCACCGATGCTCGTTTTGATGCCTACATTTTGTCTGGCCATTTTGTAAATAACCTTCTCATCACGATACAAGTGAATCGGATCCCTATTCGAGCTGATGGGATACGTACTCGTATATCTCATATACTTAGTAGTTTCCCTGAAATTGCTTTTCAAACTGAAATATAAAATTCTTCCACAAAATGGAAACTTAAATATATTTATAATATGACCATATTTTCAAAATTTATAAAAAATACACACATCGTTTTAAAATAAATGTATCCACTATCAAAGGAATATATATAAATACCAATTAAAATAATTTAATGAGAAATTATTTTTTAATAACATTTTAAATATGGCAACATGGTAAAGTGCAGCGTTGAGTTCCACATAAGGAAAATGGGGAACAGAGTGTTTTAACACTAGGTTCCCTCTTCCCTGCTGGTACTGCGTGAAGTTAAAATATTTAACGTGTTTTGTTCTTTTGTAATATAATTTAATTAACTATATTAAGGTCATAGAGAGATCCTTAAAGCTATAAATAGTATAAATTATTGAGAACTCCAAGTTCCATTATAATAAACTGAGATAAGACTAGCCTTTGGGAAAATATTTCTATTATGTCCAAATTAAATTCTATCGAGATGTCCCCTGGCTAGTGATAAGGAGGGTCTTGTCAAATCAAATCCAGTTCTCTTGAGCATTATTTTGCGAAGTTCGACGTAAATGCAATTACAATATAAAATGAATAAATTACGTATTTTACTTATTTTAAAATTTTATTAATAAAAAAATATCTACGTGTTCGAATACAGTGGACATGAATGAATGATTTACAATATTTCTATTTTTCTTCTATTTTTATTATTTTTAGTGAAATAAATTTGTTGCTTTTATTTAACTGAATATAAAATCTAAGGAACCCGCTAAAACGTAAACTTATAATTCAATGAATTATTTGTACTATTCTAAAGATATATGCCATTTTCCCCACATTTTTGAAACATAATGTTGTGATAAGAGAGATTAGGCCGAAATGGAAAATAAATATAACTAGGCATTATGAAAAAATAAATACACTTGTAGAAATATTTATTCCTTACAGGTTTTTGATTTGGGAATAGATAATTTTTTTTATTCTTACGTCTTAGGTCTGGTTAGACTTAAAACAGTTGCGTTAAATTATTAAAAAGGGGGATTATGGTCCTAAACTTTCTTTCTTACAGCCCGCTTGGCTGTAAGAAAGTAAAAGAAAAGAAAGCCCTATATGTAGTTTATTTTAAGAAATACAACAATATATTGATAATAAATCGCAAAAATAGTGTCATACGTATAAAGTATCTGGAGAGCTATAAAAATATAGTTTGCTTATACATTCTCACCACGTCCGTAGCCTTCATTCACGCGACTCTAACGGCGCAGATAATAGAGACTTACTGCGCACTTTACTCTACCATACCTAAAGCAATAATTCTCCCTGAGTAGTTTTCACGGACCAAACATCCGGATCGAATGCTCCTTGCGATACAAAAACTTTACTGGGGTCATTGTGAGGAAACTTTCCCGACGGAACATTTAACAAGCACGCAGAGAGGGTATCGAACGTTTAAATTTTCTAGAGACAGTTTGGTGTTGAGTCCCAATTATCCGAATATTCGTATAAGTTTATAATATAATTGGATTGATTGATATAGTTGTTCTTGTGTGTGGATATGAATAATCTAGTTACTACGCATTTTCATCTGTGTAGGTGGAGTATAACAAAAGTAAAAGTAAACTTTATTTATGAATCTATAAACAAAAATAATTTAATTTTTCGTCAAATATCTAGTACTTAATAACATCAATTTGATATCTATTATATGTAGTATACAATTATTCATATTTCTCAATTATAATTATACAGTTCTTTTTCTATTTGCCTAATTTAATCAATTCTTCAGTTTTCGAATGAAGAAAATTATCGGAGGGCCAAATATTTTATGAGCGTGAAGTCACGCTACTGAAAGAAATATGGCAAAAGGTGCTGGACAGTAATGTCCAATATAAAATTTATTAAAATACTTTTTAATTAAAAAAAATACTTTTATTCTTATAAAAGTAGTGGCGCCGGCACAAAGTATGGTAAAATTATTTAAGATATTTTCTAAGCAAAAAAATTTTATTTATTATATCGTATATAACTGGGCGAAATCTTCTACCAGGTGGATTCCAAGCTCTAAAAGGAGAATCGGCAGACCAAAACGGAGATGGCGAGACGAGCTGGACCATTATTAACCTGACTGGTGCTCAATAGCGCAAAATAGACCAGAATGGAAGAAGTGGAGAGAGGCCTTTGTCCAACAATGGGATGGTGCAGGCTAGGGGGAAAAAAAAAATAACTGAAAAAATTCTTCACTGAACGAATTGATTGGTAGGGAGTTTCTATACAGGCGTCGGCATCCCTAAATATATTATCCATCCATAAATTAGTTAAATTCTGAATGCATTGACATAACATACAAAACAGACAAAAAAAAAACATCGAAAGTTAATTTGAGGCACAATCATTTGCTTTTCGAAGGCTATTTAAAATTATATTATTTATTTATTATAAATTATTTTGCTAATGCAATTTTTTGCTGTGATATTGACTGAGTGACAAATGACAAACTGTATTTATAAGTTCAGTTTAGAAGTAGACGGTAGCTACGATAATAAAAATTCGATATAAACATATTTATTGCATATTATTATGTGAAGGTATATCTGTAACAACAAATATAATGTACGCAAGGAGTTACCTTTTCCCTGTTGGTTGGGATAACGCCAACTTGACTACGCTAACAAAGGCACATTGTAGTCGAGCAACGCAATTTGTATTCACAAATACTATTGATAGGTAGAGGAGCGTAAGGGCTGTCAGTCCAATATATAAATGATTTATTCGATTTTGTAACAACTCCATAGAACATAACGTACTATAATAAAATATTTTTGTATGACATAAGATTTTTTTACAAATTTTATTCCATAGTAGGTTTGTATATTTTGATTTAAATTAAGATTCCAATCCTTTTTATAACCTGTCTTTCTCTCTGTAGAGTTGTGTTTATATTATACTCTTTGTTTCTCACTCAAACAACAGGAACAGGAACAGAAAGATAAGTTTCAGAGACAGTCCTGATAAAAGAAACACATTTCGATATTTTGGTATTAAGAAGATAAGAAACAATACTAATGGAAATTACTGATATTGAACTCACAACCATCGACAATAGCCAATCTTTTCTCTAGATTGCTAACGTTATGTGTAAGTTAAATTTTATTGCTGTCCATAGTGTCAATAGCGCCAAGTCTAAGTAATTTGCCAATATCAAACATCGATTATTCAATACAAAACTTTGATTCATTTGTTTATGAAGGCGTGACGTACACCGTACAGATTGGCGTTCATCAAATCATAGCGGCCATATTTTATAGTTTATTGTTTATTAATAATTATTAATCTATCAATTAATAACAAAATTAATGCGTGTTTTGTAATCTATTAACTGGGTTTTATTAATGAAATACATAACTTTACTGTAGTTTTTGCCAGCTGTCATCATGCCTATTAGCTTGATCAAATTAAAATGTCGTTTATCAATTTAATTTGACTGTATAAATTTGTTAGGGTTGAATTTATGAATAATTAATACGGTTAATTTTATTAAATATTATTATTTATTATATATATATATATTTTGGTGACTTTTACTATCGAATATACTCTTGGTATTGAGAAAAAAAAAGTAAAAAAGTTATCAGATAATATAAGTAAGCGTGCCTTGGAGAATATGCAAACCCTTTCGCTTACGACCACATCTTTCTTAAATTGCCGTCCCATTGGAGTACACGAAACTGTAAGGGAATAGTAAGCTAACATACCTATATTTACAAATCTGAGAAAAAAGGATTTCAAACACTTTCATTAGAAATCTTACGGAAGTTTTTACCGAAGACTTAATTAATATTTTGTCTAAAGGTATTTTTTTGTCTAAAACTCAAATTTCAACCTTTTCCAAAAACATCTTACATTTATATTCAGCTTTAATCTGTATCTCGTATATAGCAGGGGAGGCAGAGTTCCATTCCTATTAAAACACCTCTGTTCCCCACTTTTCCCCGAATTCTCCATGTACGTGTTGAGTGACGGTATTCAACGCCGCGAAATGATCCAATATCTTATTATATTTATATCTGTATATTAATAAAGCTTATGAAACACGTAATAAAATACGTAAAGCAAACATTTTACATACATATTATAAACATATACATCATCGCCTAAACCAGGTCGAAATCTATACTAATTTACCTTCAATATTGTGCTCCTCGTAACAAACATCACAACCACGGCCGTTCCAATTTTAAACGACAAGACCTACATTAACCTTAAGAGTCCTCTGTCATCAGCTCCGTATACAGAATAAATTCGGTTCAAGAATAAATTAGGGTCTTTGTGTCGTAAAATTGTCCCCCACTTACCTACAGACCGCCCGGCCGCGTATGCCAGGTACCGACGTTCACCTACAAATAAATTTACGATTTACGCGTATATTTTCCAATTCAAATGATGAAATTCTGTATTTCCTTTGCATGTTTGTTATCTTCAATATCAAAAGAAACTAGTAAAGTTTTTGGTTGGGGAAGATACGTTAAGGAAATTTAGCTTTTATTATGTATTTTAAAGTATATTTATTATTTAGATGCTTTTGATGAATTAAAGCCAAAATAATTGAAATAATTTAAATATAGATACGAACATATGAGTGTTTTGTTAAAAAATATCTATTAATAGTAACAATACCACTTGTTAAATCTTCATTATTATTTAATATTATTATTAGTATTATGATATATTATAGTAATATAGGGCAAAAGGAACACTTCGATATTAGAGTGCTTTCTGTTACACAAGCACTTAGTGCATCCATGCGTTATACTTTTGAACATGTATTTCGTCAGATTGCAATATTTATTACACTCGTGTGAACATTTAATCTATATATTGTAGGATATACTTAAAGGGTAATCTTATCCCTTTTAGAGGAGCAGCATGCTTAAAAAAACTTGACTTACTGCGAGTCGGACTCGTCCATCGAGGGTTCATTAATTCATTCATTCATTAATTTCAGGATCGTAGGTCTCAAGCCGTCTTATTTTTGTTTAAGTAAAATTGAAAAGCAAATTCAAAATTGAGGCCAGTCATGGCGAAGGCGCCCAAAGTGTGACTGTAAACGCGACTGTTTGTTGGGTGTTAACACTCCGCTCTCCACCTTTCCACCATTTTAAAGACATTAAGTTACAAAGATTTTCTATATTTGTAGTTGATGTCCCAACGACGTACTTTGTATATGAGATAAATAATTCTATCAATTATATAATAATTGTCTGTTATTTATTTTTGAAAGTCTAAATAAAAAAATAAAGTTAAAAATTAAAACATCACTTAAAATAATGGCTGCTTTAAGAGGATAAAAGAGCTTGTATGCGCTCGAAAGTGAAATGGCAACCGCTGAGCGTCGACAGCGGAGTGGAACCTTGAGCACGTATTGTCCTAAAATGTGTGGAGAGAAGAACGGATTTGTAACCTATAAGTCCTTTTAAAACACGACCATCTCGCTAGAATTATGTACCTTTATATTACGTAAGTGCTTAGCAATATTAGTGATCAATTTGAAAAGTTTTTATGTAAGTGCTGAAAAACAATAAATATAAAGTCAAAATAGTGTGCCAGTACATTTATATTTAACAAAATGTTTTTGGAGTATCAGCTAGCTTTATACAACCTTTTATATATTTTCTATTTTTTTGTCAGAAAGTGATTTTAGAAATTTGCAATCTGGGATCAGCTTCTTCTCGGTCTAACAGAGAATGTAATCAGGTTCCTCATGCTGACCACCCCTGCCTCTTCCCAGGTACAGAGGGTACCCTAGTGTTAAGACACTATTCGTACCCTGCTATATGTAACTTTTTTAATGAATGTAATGTAGGTAAAACAAACCAAAAATTTGAACAAAAAAAACATTGCAATATTATTAAACGAAGTTCAATATCACGAATAAAATGACAAATGAGTACGTAAAGGACTAGTGGGAATGCTTATTCGAATTTCAAAATGGTATACGTCAAATCTTTCGGGGTTGAGTTAAAGGGTAATGAAGCGTCGTTAGTATTTACTTTGCATATAATCATTTGTAATGTTATAAAATAGATTATTAAGAGTTCCTTTGCTATATTATTTTGTTAGTAGTAAATATCAAATTTGTGTAATTCTGCAAAGATATAATTAGTCTGATTTGATCCCTGTAAACCTGCTTAGATGACTCTAACGATGATCGCGATGGCTGTGGGTTCAAAATCTATCATTAAAATGTTCAAATTAACAAAAAGAAAATGTTTTCTTGAGATGGAGATCGGCTTAAATAATTTGTAATCATATATTTCACTTATATATGAATTTCTTGAAATTTTACAACGCCTACAGAAACCGTAATTACTTAGGTTAAATTTTTAATATCATACCTGTACGTCACTGATGTAATCGTAAAGCTTTTTTAAGGACTAATAAAAACTCGGACAATATTACGAAGACAATGCCATAAAAATTGGCATAAAATGTTGGCGCCGAAAAATTTTACGACGCGGCGTTCATAAAGCATGAAGAGGGAACATGAAATGATTGGGTAATATGCCTTCGAAGCAAATACTCATATTGGCTTGTTTCAAACGGCTTGTATGGCCTGCAATCAGAGTTCGGAGAGTTTAATTGCATTACTACACTTTGAACAACTGGTTTATTCGAATTCAAAAATTTCCTGCTCAGTGTGTGTGTTGTGTTCATTATGAATAATAAAATGGGGGATACGATAGGTCTTTTGGCGTAAAAAAAATAGTTATGTAATTTATCATTACATCAAAAATAGTCAATATCGTAGAAACTCGTGGTCCATTGGTACTGCAGCTCAGTAGGCTGTCTTGAATTCAATTTAATTCATATGCTATATGCGAGGTAAAGTATAAAACTAGAAAGAAATCCTGAAATATATATAAAAACATATAAATATATACATGAAATATATATAAATATATACAAAACTGTATTAAAAATTTAGAAGTTGATATTTTGTTACTTTTCCATATAGATATATAGATTATTTTTAATTTCTCTTGGTGACATATTTTAGCCGGATCTGGTTGAAAAAACTCATGTCAAGTAAAGTTCTTTAAATAGACAAAATTATAGAGTGCCGTAATATGTGACTAAAGAAAATAAGAAGAAAAGTGTGGAAACAGTAAATCACTCTGTCCATACATTAGAGGATATCCCCAGAGAGCATTTGATGTATACAAAACAGCCCAGTTTTTTCAATTGAGTTTGAATAATGACTATCACAATATAAAGAAACCGTATCTTTTTAAAAGTATTTTGTTTATCTTAGAGTTTACAATTTTTTTTTAAACAGTCGCGTACAATGTATACTTATGAATATTTTATAAGACTATGTGATTATAGAATTTACTAAACATATTATAAAGAAATTTTAAATTATATATAAACTGATATCAACAGTTATAATTTTTTATTACTTAAAATTCTGGGGTTGGACCGTATTATTTTGGCGAGGATATGACCTAACCAACTTCTTACCTTCCTAAGTCTATGTACATACTATTAGATACTTTAATATCGCTAGTCTTACCACGAGACATTATTGCCTAAAGGAGCAAGAAATTAGAAAAAAACATTTTTTTATTTGTTTCTCTAATACGTTATATTTAACAAGAAAGTAATTTTTACAAAAAAATATGGCAATTTAGGTATTGATAAATGAATTGTAGCGATTATAAAATAAAACAAATTATAGTTAGAGCAATTTTGAATTGAAACCCAATTCAAAGTTCATAAGCAAAAGTTAGATAAAAATATCCTTTGGATTTACAAAAACAAAATTCAAAGTGAGTTAGTTTTAGAGAATTTATTTATTTGGAAACTTGCTGACAGAGGGCGCTTACGCTTAATGTAGGCTTGTCATCGGAAATTGGAGCGGCCGCAGCCGTGCTATTTATCACGTGGAATTGAATGTTCGAGGTGAGCATAGGTGATTCATTTAAGCCTGGCTTGTAGAGAAAATTGCTTTTATTTCTAAGAAAAAAGAAAATATACTTTTTATTGTTTTGATTGTTTGGAATTTAATAATGTACGTAACCTACTTTGCTTAAGTTTTATATATTAGTTATTCACATAGTTAGGAAAAATTGTGACGTTTATTTGCTAAAAGTGTTTAAATTAGCAAATGGAGGAAAACTTGCATAAACAGAATTAGTACATTTAAAATACAGATGAGTCTTTCCTATAAATAAATAATAATGCTTTACCAGACGGTGCTTTAAACAAACTTGCATAATAGTACAAAATTTTCTTACCGCTGTAGTAGTTGTCGACAAAGATGTCAGATAATCCGTACATAAATATTCAAAATGCGTAAGACACAAGTTACTGTTGTTACAAGTTCAACAACTTTGGGGGCGACCCTCGATACTGTTGTTTAATCTCTTCAGTTTACGAATTAAATCTAACGCAACAACAAACTTTCATCAAATCCATTTGGAGTTACGATCCGTGTTGCTTATATTGCTATGTCTATGAATATCATTTTTGATTTTACTTATTTTACTTTCTTGTATAATATTTTTTGTATTAATAGTATATATGAAATAAGAGTTCTAGCAGCTATATGGGACAGATAGCTTGGAAGAAATATTCTCATACAAAGCTTCACTTCGTCGTCTGGACGCGACGAGCTTAAATCTGTATAACATTCAACAAATATCTATGGTTTTCAGTAGCAACTAATATAAAGGCCAGTCGAGGCACAGAGACAAAAGTGTGTGAATGTAAACGCGGCTGGTTGTGGGTTCGATCGTCACTTGAGGAAAATAAAATATTTATTTAAATTTATATTTTCATTCTGGTGTCGAAGCAAAGCGCGGCATTGAGTTCTGCTACTCATCAGGCAATGCTTCCAAAATTCGGCGGAAAATGGTGTTTTAACACTAGATTCCCTCTGCCTACCCAACTGTGTGCTACTTCGTGAAGCTCATTTTTCAAATATAGATTCAATGTATATTAGGTACGCTGCCCTTTTCGACACACTACCGATGGTGATTGTTGAAAAGACACGGTTAGGAGCCGGGTTGGTGATCGCTGTAGACCTAGATTTTTAAGAGATGCTGTTGCCCATCTCCTGCTGGCTAATTCCCTTAGTCGCCTTTTAATATATTGACTGGACGAGAGCGGGTGGTCCTATTCATATCTAGTACATACGAGTACTTATTCCACGCAGTAATTTGATGTCTGTTTGGTATTTGGTCATTTGGGATTTTAAAAGCTATGTTGTTTCAAAATGTTATTTAGAAGTATAAATAGATTTATTAACAAAAAAATAATTTAATTATGGTCCAAAATATATGAAAAATGCACCGGTTATGTTAATAGCTTTAACTTCAATTTAATCCTAATTATTTTCCACATATTCTTTGTATTAAAAAAATGTCAGTATAAGTACTAGCATACAATCTTACGAAGTACTTCTAAAAGCCCAAGCCCAAAACCTCTGTAATGGATATTCTGTACCCTTTCAATCCCTTTTAATTTGACTCTGAGGCCGAAGATTTAAGAGGAAAATGCAACCACGACGAAATTATAATGCTTTACAAACTTTGATTTTTATGGTGTATTCTGTTTTATAGATATTTCATTTATTAAATTTATTACAATCCAAAAAAAAACTTATTTTCATAGGCGTAGCTTAATAGTTTTTTAACAACAAAATCCTGTATACGTCAATATTATACATTTATTTCTTAGCTCTAGTGCCGGAAAGGAGTATCTTTACACTACTTAACACTAGGTTCCTCCTGCTGTGTTCGGGATACAGAGTGAAGCTGATTTTATATGAATTCATTATTTCTGCTCTTCTGGTGCTGCACGGGGTCGTGGGCGGCGGTGATCACCACCAGGTGACCCGAACGCTCGTTTCATTTTTCCGTAAAAAAAAGAATTCACAAGTGAGTATAGGAGAGCTGAACACATTTTAACTGCACTACAAGATGGGATTCTTTTACGGAAAATTTAAATATTTTTAGCGGACGTACGAGCACAACTTTATTCTCGTTACAAACTATGTTAGACACAGTATCCGACATCGAGGAGAGCTATAACGCTCATACGGTGTGCTCATAAAATTTTATGGGTGGCTCCAGTACACAGGACGTAGTCCAGAGGGACACTGACTCCACGCTATTCCTTCTTGAGACATTTATATAGCCTTTATTAAGTTAGTTCAGTAACTTGAAGTGCTTTGCTTCTCATCATGTATGTAAGTTTTAAGATTATGCTATTTTTTTAAATACGAATCTTTTGTGTCGGTAACGTAAAATCCTAGTTTCTCCCATTCTCGCGAGAGTACCGTTAAACAAGGAATGATCGCCAGTTTTTATGAGGCATATGAAAAGCTTCAAGGTCAATATATGTGGACTGATAAACTCAAAGAACTAATCGAAAGCACCGAGCGCTTTCAATTGGAACTCCAAAATATCCTGGGAGCCCTTGAAAATTTGGGCCCACAATCATCACGAATACTTAAAAACTATTTTATCTATACAATATATCGTAGAATTTTATCTAGTTTTTAAGTGTTTAATTATTATCCAATGTAACGTAGCAATACAGAATAAATAGTTACTATATTTACTTGTACATTAGCTTCTCATTTGATATTAAAACCCTTTAAATGTAAAATACTGAAGTAGCAAAGTGTATTTGTTTGGAAGTTTCCAACTTCCAAAGATATTTAAATTACATTTTTAATTTGGTGCGGTTGACATAAAGGGATGCTAACGCTTGTAATTTAGATTCTTACTCAACAAGTGTTTTTGCCAATGAAATTAATTTGACGTTGCTGAGCGAGTGAATCCTTTGGCTCGGCGCGGCAACTTGCTCAGTAATTTCTATTCACAAAGAAATTCCTTTAAAAGTCAAGCTCGAGCATTTCAATTACAAATCGAAGTGCACGAGTGATTTCTTTAAATTGGCATTTCCTCAACGATAGTGCATTCTAAATATGAATGAATGATTCTCGCTGTATCCCGGATATAGTAGGTTAGGTAGAGGGAACCTAGTATTAGGATACCGTTCCCCATTTTCGCCAGATTTCGAGGCATTGCGTGTTGAGCGGCGGAACTTAACGCCGCTCTTTTGCCTCGGAACCAGAGCGATAAAATGAAAATATTAATAAATGATAATTAATTACCACGAGTAGAACAACCGACGCCTTACAATCGCACACTTATACCCCTGCCTCACAATGGCCTCAAGCATTTTAAATGAGAATACATGTTCCTGTTATATTATAATACTAGCGACCCTGTTGCGGCTTCGCCCGCTTTAACTACTGGATTATTCATATAATGTATGTTTGCAAAGCACTTAAGATAATGTGAAAATTAATTAAACCCTAATGCAACCCGCATTTTCGTAGTTTCAATAAGGATTTTCCAATTGTTTTACACAGCAAGGATTTTTTAGTAGGTACCGTAATTTTAAATCTGTGCTACTAATCTTTTCAAGTACTTATTAAAATATATTTAAATGACTATTTTTAGATAGTTAAATGACTATTTTTAAACGGAAGAAATTATAAACAAAAACCTACCTACTAATAACTACTACAAAAAATATGAAACCAAATATATCGCGCTGAAATAATACATTCAACTCCAATTATCCAATACGTGCAAACGCATCTAAATCTTCGTTGCTATAAAGGCAGGCGGGTTTTTTTTTGGATCTTGTGGTTAATGCTGAAGAGGGTATTCTGTCCCTGATGAAAAGCAAGCACTACGTGGCTGCCTGTGAGGAAAATTAAATAGAATGCATCGGCCGGGAATCGAACCCGGGCCGCCCGCGTGGCAGGCGAGCATTCTACCACTGAACCACCGATGCGTGTAAGGCAGGCGGGCGCGGCGGACGCATGGCGAGTGGCGAGCCGTTTCGCAGCAAGGATTTTTTGATATTGTAACAACTTCTAAAGTACTTATTAAAATGAAAAACAGTAAAAGACAGTTTTGATCTACATTAAATGGCCAACGTAACTAATATACTTATTTATATGCTGAGAGTAAGGGATAAGTGAAACTTGAGTCGATACAGCTGAAGTGTCAACGACGTGATGTGTCAACAATTAAATGCGTTTTTCTCTTAAACTATTCGCAATTTCGAAATTGTGTAAAAAGCAAATTTTATCTTCGTTTAACGTAGAAAATTAATAAAGTATTTTAAAGGATAAGGATTAATACCATTATGGAAAAATATCCCTCACAATAAAAAATATATTGAAATTATTATTTTTAGACAGAAATATGATCACTACACGTTATCCTTAAAAGATAAAAATATGCTCTCGCGGACTTTTTTGTAGATCTCATTGAGAGGAACAATACTCCAGTACATTTTTTTCATGTAGTACTTACCATTAAAGCAGCGCATGCGCGAAAGTGTCTCAGCGGGTAGGACTTTATTCATATTTTTCGTATTTATGTTAATTTACATAAGAATGTACAAATAATAAACTATATATAAACCTTCTACGAAAAATACTCGACCTAATGGTGAAAACCGCAATAAAATCCGTTGGGTGGTTTAGAAGAAGAAGAGTTAGAAACAACAGACAGACACGAAAAGCGACTTTGTTTTATAAGATATAGGATATATATATATATATAGGATAAACAATTTTAAATACAATTAGAGGTAGTCGTGGCAAAATGTTACTGTAAGCGCGACGATCGTATGTTTGATTCCCACTTGGCGGAATAGATATTTAATATTTTCATTTCCACGCTTCGATGGGGCGTTCAGTTCAGCCATGGAGTCACAAGTGCGGAACGGAGTGACTTAACCCTAAGTTCTCAGGTTCCCTTCGCCTACCCTGATACTCGTATGTGCGGGTTACAGCGTGAAACTGAAAAATGCTTAATTAGAAGACAATATATCTTCAAGCGTTAAGAAAACTTACTGAGTCTAAAGTTACTAAGGCAACTAGCGATTAGAGTACAGCAGGAAGTCGCCTAATATTTTTACCATGTGATTTAAACTGCTTTTCCCCTGCAACTTGCAGTTGGCATGATGCCGAGTGTAGCTGCAATTAGCCAAAATTATGTCCAAAAACAAGTTGGGAAGTAATTAGCAGATGTAGACCAGAGTTAAGGACTACTTTAAACCAGTTTACTTGAGCTAAATAAATTTCCATTATAAATTATACCCACCTTAAATTGTTTACATTTAAATTTTCAATTATCATGCTTGATTTTAATGAAATTATGTAAGTAACGAGTCCATACAATAATATTTTGATCGAAGTTGTTTTAATTTATTTTAAAATGACTGGTTAATTAATATTATTCTGTTTAATTAAAAATAATAAACAAATAAATTGTGTTACTTTATACTTTAAAATTGTTGGATATATTTAATGAATATATATACTTTGTTTTAAATAAATACAGCATGATCATGTAAACAAATTCTTAAATGAATGTTCTATTTAAAGTTTAAAAATAAGTTACTCTAAAAAATTGTGTACATTTAATTTCAAGTTAGCGAGTGCATTTACTTATAGGACATTCATTAATTTGTAATTAAAACTTCACCTTCTATTGGTCAAATATTAACTGTGAAACCCTTTGGAAATGAACTCTGTAAATAAAATACAACAAAATTTAAATAACGTCTCTTGTACATTTATATTTTATAGTAAGCTCCATTTTAATTAAGCACCCATAAAAACGCAAAGTAAAAATTACTTAATATGTACTTTTGTAAGTGAATTAGCACTTTATAAATATTACCTAATTTGTGTTCGCTTATTTTTTTCCAGTTGCTGAGCGCCATAGAATTTCATCGTCCGTGCCTTTCTTATTCTTATGTTTTTTTGACTAACTTTTGGTTATGGTTTTTATAAAGTGTAAAGTGATAGATCGGTCTACCAGTAAAGTTCATAGAATATCGTCTTCATCAATATTTCAAATACTATTTTGCTCTTATTACATTTAATGTAATAGAAATGTATCACTAACCTACAAGTCAGGCTTGCAAAGAAATGGCCGGGACAGCACAATCAGTCACGGGATGACGGCCGTTACCAAATCCATGTAAGCCGCTAAGACGATGTGCAGTGATAGCTCTGGTAATGGCCTTATATGTATTATATATAGCTGGTATTTACTATTACGTATATATGTATATGTATGAAAAAAGAGATAAGATAATAATATGAAAAATATTTTCTTATAGAAATATAGTATAAAAATAGCCAAGTGCGAACCGTACACATCCAAAAGGGTTCTTTAGCCGCAAGCATATATATATATATGTGTATAAGGGATATAAAAATATGGCACAACCAACAAAAAAAGCTTTATTTTGGTTTGCTTGTATAAAGGACAAAGTTATATTTGCGTTTCTTAAAATGTGTTTTTACATTATTATATTTTACATAGGGGCAGTGGCATTTTACAACTTTAGGAATGTCCGTTATTTAATTATTGACTAGGATTCAATAATTTTTCTTAGTTTGAATTTAATGTATTTCTATTTTTCCTTACTTTTTTATTTGTGTAAAAATCGTAATCAGTTCACATAATACTTATTTATCTACCAAGTTCATGTAGTCTAGTGTGTAAAAAATGATCCTACAGAGTTTCTTACCATTCGGTTACGTAACTCTAAATAAATAAATTCAAATTATCATATATAAACAAAAATATGTTTTACGTTGGTAACTTCCTATAACGTATAATATTCTATATTTATTTGCAAATGAACACATTATTCACAGTTCAAATATGGTCGCCGTAAGTAGATTTTAGACTATCACGTGATTGCAGGCATGTTCTATACATCAGTGCATTCACATTCATTCCCATTATTAAACTAATGTTACATGGATTCCGCCTAATAGACTAAAAGGTGTTTGAAATTAATTCCGTCACAGCAAAGTCCATTTACGTATTTATGTATTTTTACTCTAAAGGGGTGAAATAGGGGTTTAAAGTTTGTATGGAAAAAAAATTAAATCGGCACCGATTTTTATAAAATTTGAAATTTAGATTTTTAAAAGTATTTAATTGAACACGTATTTCATCGTTTTCTAGAATTCTTCCCCTAAGGGTGCAAATAAGGGGTTGAAAGTTTGTATGGGCAAAAAATTAAATCGGCATCGATTCTTACAAAATTTGAAATTTAGATTTTTAAAAGTATTTCATTGAACACTTGTTTCGTGGTTTATTATAATTCACCCCTAAATAAGCAAGCGAAGCTGCGCGCGTCCGCTAGTTTAATATAAAATAATAAGTAGTAGTAATGAAATAAATACATCTAAAGCCAAATGTAACGTTGCCGTCGCCCAAATTGCAGCTTAGATATATAATTCATGCATTTAAGTTAGTTTGGCACATGCATCATCTAATCAAATAGTTGGCATCGGATTTGCATCAAGAATTAGAGTCACGAACTCCTGATTATGTGAATAAGGTTTTGGAGCGTGGCATTAAATAGATTATTTGTGGAACCGAGCAGACACCAGTCCCTCAACTCCTCAACTGTTATAACTTACTGGTTTAGTTAAACTTCATGGTATACACCATAAGCACATTATTTAATGTAAGCTGTGTAGTATAGTATGTATTTTCTATATATTCTGATATAAAGCTTTTAGTCATGTTATTTATTTGTTTTATAGTAAGACTCAAGAAATTGTTCATTTTAGTGTGTAATAGTTGGAGGCCGTAGTGGCACAGCGGCACTAGCGTGCCACTGCAAACGCAAATATTGTGGGTTCGATTCCCTAGACTCGGAAGTGGAGAATGGAACGGTGTTCTGACACTAGGTTCCCAGGTTCCCTCTGCCAATCTTGCTAAAAAATAAAATAAAAATAATGTAGATAACCGAAATCGATTTATAAAAAATCATAAATAAACTAAAAATACAGAAAACAAACGTACAGTACGAGTATGTGTGAAAGTTATAATTTTTGCGCTTTATATTTCATGGTATATTATTAATGGAAAAAATTACTCACTATAGTGAACGAAAAATGTATTTTCGGTAAAAAAGATTGGAGAGAAAGTATTTAAACATTTATAACAACTATAATTATTTATCTACGTTCTGTTGCTCAGCACACAGTCTCGTGATTGGTCGGAAAATTCTGAACAGCGAAAAAGAGCCAAAAAAATATATTTTTAGCTGGTACAGTTACAGTTGAGAACTATTAACTTATAATTTAAGATAACATACCACATTTTCTTTTTGACGTAAGACGTAAAAAATATATAAGAAGAACCACCTGAATTGATAAGTGGTATCGAAAGAGCACGTCGCCACATATAAGTACATAATCTTGGAGGGTCACTGTGTGTTCTTTTTCACTTAATATTTTTCCTGCTAAAGGTCCCTGGAGGCGATTACATAAACAGGATTCAACCACGACCTTAATGCGCCTAATAAAGTTTTACGAGGGACCCTCGGCAAAAACGTGAACGTTCCAAGGCGACAATGCTTTTATCTTTTCTGTTTTACTGATTGTTCCGCTCTTCGGGAATTAAGAGAAAAAAATATTATAACTTTATTATGAAGAAGCAAGTGGTTGGAAAGGACAATCATTTTTTTCTACTTAACTTATTAGCAAATGTTGTTTTTTATTTTTCTACTTAACTTATTAGCAAAGGTTATAGGTTTTGAATAGCTTAAGACGTTATACAAAGAAAAATATCATAGATGGTGTGATTGTTGAAATTTATATTTATAAAATTTAAATTATTATTCAGCATCCAATGCTTCCAGAATTCGGCGGAAAGTGGTGAAAGGATTGACTTTCTTTTGTGTAAAATATGAAAGTTTTTAGAGAAGAAAATAATATAAATATTAATAAGTGTTATTTTGATGAAATTATAGACGATTATTATTTTTATTTAAAATTTTTATAATTTCTAAGAGATGTTCAATACTATTTTTTATGTTGATCCGATAAAAAAAAGTTAGAAGTTATATTTTATTCGCCCAACGTTCCGAACATTAATTGAAAATTACTTCTGTACTAGAAGTAGGTAATTTTCATGCTGACAGTGACGTATGAGATTTCTTACTAAAGATTGTAAATTAAAGGCGTTTATTTTTATCAAATAATACATTTTTCCCAGATTTTGAACATTTTATCTTAATAAAAGATAAAATCAATAATGGAATTGGTATCTTATAAAACATCTTTAAAAATTACAGATAATTTTCGCTAATTAGAAAAGTTGAGAAAATTTAACAAAAATATTCGATTGCTTTATATTGCAAAAAAAATTTTTCAAATCTCCGCCATGCTAGGCAATTTTGCTACACAACAGCCTATCTCTCGAAAGCGGGTGGAAAAGGGGGAAGGGCGGTGCGTGGGGATAGAATGTCTAAATACTAGGTTCCCTCTGCCTACCCTGCTATGCAAAACGGGAAGCTGCTATATATTGCATTACGAAATGATTAGTAAAAATACATTTTTATATTTATGTGTTATCTTATACAGTTAACGATTTTACTTTTCTTAATAGTATTTTGTTTTTGCCATCATCTAAATTTCAGACTTGACTAAAAAAAATTGGTGATATAATGATTTAGCGGGAAGCAGTATGTAGTAAAACCTCATCATCCATTCGGACCCAGTTCTGTTCATACGAATTCCTATATTTGAATGCACAATTGCCTATTATTCCTATTTGAATGGTTCAAAATATTCAGTTAAACAAAAACAATATAACAATATATTAATATTACTTCGCTTTCAGCAAATACGGGAAAATGTAACAAGTAAAATATTAGTAAGCCTTTGCTACATATGAATCCTTATTTATGTCACACACAATTGCACGTAATATATGGTGTATTTATTAAAACGAGTGTTTAACGATTATGGCGCGGAATTGCGGAATTAATGCCATAAATCAATGTCAGAACATGTTTACGAGCTAACAGAGTTAATTCTAGTGTGACATGACGTTTATATTCGTGAATAATTGTTGATTGCGCACCGGGGACTATACTAATACTAAATCTTATATAAATCATATTATTATAGTTCCACGTGTTGGCCCAACAAGCCAGTAAGCCAACATCAGTTAAATGTTGTGCTAGAACTGCACTTGGAGGCTGCTGCGGCCAAGCTTTGGGAGATAACGCCAGGAGTGTAATTAAGGTAGAG